>JACEIK010006822.1:52448-84239 GCA_018107945.1 Datura stramonium | reverse complement strand
GATCCAAATATCCTCATTTGTTCCAGGCTTAGTCCAGACTATGCAGTTAAGGTAAAGTTGTTGATTCAGTTGTTGTTTTATGATTTATGTTACATATACTGTCCAGTTGACTACAATCTTATTGTGAAAGTATTGTTATAGTGTCATGTGAGATATTGGTATTGGACTTTTCTGTGTTTCAGGGTTTTTAAATAGTCCATATTACAGGGGAGACTCTACCGAAATTTTTCCAGAAAATTGGTTAAAAGATTTAAACTCCTATAAGTGAAGTTGACATTCGAGGACAAATGTTCCTTGAGGGGAGGATGTTACACCCCGTATGTTCCTAATGTTTAGTTGGCATATTCATATGTAAGTCGAGAACTTTAGAGTACGACGCGTATGAGAAAGGACCCGAGGAAAGGACGTTCGAGCGTGGAATCAAGGTAGCAAGGGAGAAGGCCGGAGCAAACTGCAACAGGGGAAAAATGTCATGGAACCCCTCCCTTCACGTGCACAGTGACAAGACTGTAAATCAGCACATTGGGGGCCGTGACACGGACCCTCCTGTTGGCTGCCCAAATGTTATATATATATATATATTAATTGGATTCAATTGATTTTATTTCATATTAACAGATCCTTGTCCAAGAGAAGAGATACCTCATGATTTTCATCTAAATTTCTTCCAATTACGCTGCTAAACGCCGTCCAAACTCAAGTTAACTTCAGGTATTAAGTTCTAAGCCTGCAGGGAGCATTGCTACAGAGTTATTTTCTCGAAATTCGCCTGGCGAATCGTAACCCCACCAAGTAGAAATTGTCAGAATTTCTCTGAAATGATTTCTATACGATCACAGGCTTTAAGTATGAATTTCTCCCTTCTGAACTATGGAGAAGTTATACATTTTCGATCGTATTTCGTTAAGTTGAAGTATAGTTAATATTAGAATTATAAGTTATCATTTCTATTGAATTTAGTACTGAAACTAGTCTCATTCTCCCAGTAATACAGTTACAGTTGGAAAGGGCTATTGAATACGAATTGAAACTCGCCAGTTAACCAGAAATTAGCGGTCGAGGTATGTTAAGGCGAATTCCTTCGGCAAGTTAGTTTCTTTAGTATTGTAATACTGTTTGAATCCCAATAAGAGGGTCAGAAGTATATCTATTATGATTAGCTATTTCTATTAGTTGAAACCAGTACTTATGTTTAGTTTGGGATTGACTTTTCCCTGTATATCCTTCCATAACCAACCCTAGAGTTACTAGCTATGTCGATGCCTGCTAGGGGATAGATGACATCGCTCCAAGGAGAGGTATTCCATCTGCAAGGGACGAACATTATATGTCGTATCAGCACCACACCCCCATCGAGCCTGGTGCCCGTCGTGCAGATATCAAGAGTCCACTGGACTCAGACATAGCTACAGTTCAAGGGCTGAGCGGGCTCAATTGCATACCCAGGGGACCGATAGGACGGCTATAGTTATTAGATGACTCAGTGTGATCTTGTTAGGGGTATATAGGTGGAAGTATAGTCATCAGGGCTTATGGGGGCCCCGAGTGGGTTGTTCTATGCTGGTTGTACTTTCCGACTTATGGGGGCCAGGTAAGGTTCTTCCTTGCATTAGTTACTGATAAATTAGAAAACAGGAAGTTCAGCTATTCAGGTAGTATCTCTATTCTTTTCATTTAGTTACTTTCAGTTTCTTTTTAGTTCATTCAGTCATTTACAATTACTGTCTTACATATTCGGTACATATTGTATTGACGACCTTCTTAGGGTGCTGCATTACTTGCCTTCAGGTGCGAATAGACGCGATTCAGAACCTTCCTATTAGCCGGCCAGTAATAGCAGTGCAGTCGGGTCCTTTCCTCAGAAGAAAACAGTTAGAAGGTTTACTCTTTTGATTGTACAGTTTTTGGTTAGGTTGGGGCCCTGTCTCGACTATTATATCACTCCTAGAGGCTTGTAGATTTGATTCAGATTCCCCGTGGTTAGTTGATTGGCCGTGTGGGGCCCGTATATACTTTATTTTACGTGTTGGCCGTGTGGGGCCTTGTTTAGCTGTCAGTTAGCAGCCTTGTTGGCCATAGCTTAGTTTAGTGCTGTATTTATTTTACAGTTATAACTAGGCATCATGGTGGTCTTGTCGGTCCGCATAGGATTCCCTGCTATTACATGTTTCTAATTAGTTGTTTTCTTTTAAAAGTGGCTATAAGGCCTTGTCAGATGGTGGCTATGTTTACAATTGAGATATAGCCCGTTGTTTTCTTGATTTAAAGATTAGGCCTGCACTAGAAGTGCATAAGCTCAGTCACGTTATTTTAGATCCTACTAGGGCACCAGGTGCCAGTCATGCCTCCCAAGGTGGGGCGTGTCATTTGATATTGGAAATTCATGATTTAGAGAGGGATTGGGCATGGGTGTGAAAGGATTCACCCATTCATAACCCTACATACCTGATTATAGTTTATTCTTACACTTCTTTGAATGCCAAAGAAGAAATTGAAGAGAACCTTGAAAATTATGCCTTCATCACCTCTCTATACTATCACTCTTCCATGCTATGAATGAAAATGGCCTAAACTGAACTTAACCCTCTTAAAAGTCATCATTCATAACTCAAAACGTCGTAGTTTAGGCCTTAGGATCTTAGGAATTACAGAAAAATCCTTACTAAATTCGCAGAAAATAACTATCAGTCAGTCCCTACGAGGGACGTGATGACTCGTCATCGCTTGCCACGACTCATGGTATCATCCATCCAGTACACTACATATCAAGTCATTTGGGCTCATCACGGGTGACCTCACAATTCGTTACTGGTGACCACGACTTGTGGTCACCACTCGTCACGTACACTTCCTGTAATTTCAAATAACTTCCAATCGGCTGACCACGACCCCTCCCACGAATTGTGATGACTGACCACGACTCGTGGGTTCCTTCCATTAGGTACACTACCTTCTTCTTTTTCTTTCTCAATCACCACTTCCCACGATTGACCTAACGAGTCATGGGGCCTTACCACAACTCGTGGCCTCATCCTTGGGGATCCAAATTCCCAAATTTCAGCTTATCTTCTGAACCTCACCACGAGTCACATCACAACTCATGGGCTTCTTCCACGGGTCACCTCACGACCCGTTTTGTGTCCTGATGCCAGTTTTAAATTTTTCTCCATTTCAACTCCTAGGTCTAATATTTGGGATTCCGGGGTATAACACTATTGGTAAGACAACTACTGTATACAAGTTTCAAAAGCAATTAGACACATTTAAAGTTTCAAGAATGACGTTAATTATAATTTGTAATATAATTACAATTTCTGATTTTAATAGATGTCGAATCCCTATAGACAAATGCTCTAATATGAAACAGACATTTTAAAACATATTATACAAAGACATGATTTTTAAGGTTAAGTAATTAAATATGAATGTCTACATACATCAAACAAATTCCTATGAGTGCAGTTTCCATTTGGAAAACATGTTCATTTAATATACTTATAAACATTCTATGAAGACGGTATACTATATGATCAATTTATTTCTACAAGCATGAAAACATGATATCTATTATAAGTAACCCTATAAGCATGTTTTCTAATGCATACAAATAGGTCATAAGATAAGGGTGAATTTCTGATATGTTTTGTGTTTACAGGAGGAGATGCGATGCAGGATATTTTTCTATAAACAGGGTATCTAAGTTACAACATACGACTTGCTTTATATCAAATTGATTTAGTTCCTATAGGCATGATTTCTGAAAGGGATAGTCGTGTTTAGAAAATTCATTGAAATAGAGAAAATAAAGATAGATGAATCAGAAAACCGTAATCCCCTCCCCCACAATCACAAACCCCTTTTTTGATTATTCATCAAGTTTATACAATGTTGTTACATACATAATTAATTAAAATAGAAAAGAAAGAAACAAAATATACTACAATGAGTCATATATATCCATGGCAATTCTATGACACACTATAAAGGAAGTCAATATATACCTGTTTGACAAACTAAAACTATTATGAGTATAGATATGAGTATAAGTCAAATAATATCTATTATGTATAGATAGATAAAACCAGGAATATCACAGTTATGAGTATAAGTCAAAGAATGATGCTTTTCATATAAACATAAAGAAACTGGTAAATAAATCAAATAAACATATATTAAACATGAATCATGCCATAATCCAAATGATCAAACTAATATGAATGAAAGTTGCGTAGTTGGATGGACTAACCAGTCGAGAAGTACGTGAGTTAATATGAAAAATTGAAAACTCAGTAAAACTTCACAGAGCAGAAAGACTTGAGTTTTAGTGAGAATTATGAGAAGAGAGGAAGACTTTTTCTTTTCCTAGAGAGTAGAAATATTTGGATGACCTAAAAGAGAGAAAAAGGTCTGCTTATATAGTTAAACTAAAAAGGATTTATGAAAAATAGTTAATTAATTCACAAAATCAATTAGAGATATAAAAGGAAAGAAAATAAAAGGTAAAATCAACCAAAAGGAAGTCCTTTCCTTAAGTAAAGGTAATTGAATCAAATCAGTATAAAATTTATTTCAGTTGCCTTAAATACCACATGCTGAATCAAGAAAGGAAACAAATAAATCCTTGTTGTGAGAAATTCTGAAAATATTTAAATCAGCTAATTAAGTATTATAAATAATCCTAATTAATTAAGAAAAGTTAATAAACAAGTTTGAAATCTAGAAACTCTAGTAGTTCCAGGCGGGTATTGTTCATATAGTATGAAAGAAAGAAAAATAAATCACAGCCCGCCAAGAATACTAAACTACTAAACTTGTCACCATGTTACAAATCAAGATATGCAATCACATATACTAATTAACATAAATTTCCCTTGAAGCAAACAATCAAATCATTAGGTGTAAAATTTGCCATAACTAGTGAAACTGTCTCAATCAAAGGAGAGAAAGAGAATAACCATTAACAATATGAAACTTCTCACAAGCTTCCATAAAAAGCATACCATCTTGTTGAGAATCAAATCACAATGGAATGAGGATGATTTCTTACTAAACTTATGTCTACATAAACAATATATATTGTATGTAGCAAATAGAAGCCCTAAATTTCCATACATAAACAGGTTATCAATTCTATATCAACTTTGAAGTAATTCCTACATTGCATAATTATCAAAATTTATATTTAACATGTAAGACCATCATAGTTCCACATTTAAGAGAGGGAGAGAAAACAAGGTGATCAATACTATCATAGATAAACTAGCTGTCAAAATCAATCAAGACCGGCTATGGAAAAGGCGTAAATCAATCATTGGAACCGGTACTTGCAAGTCGTGTAACAAGCATATAATCTTTCAACAAAAAAATAGACAAGAAAAGGATTTTAACAGAAATTTGAAGTTCACCAAAGTTTTATATTTTCAACTATGATAGTCTAATCAAGTAAAGGACTGTTAATCACAAAGTTTTAAATGTAATTAATATTTTAACAAATCTCAGATCTAAGGATTTGAAAAGGGGATTTTGGAATGGTGGGTAACAACATATAATAAAATTCCTACAAAAACCAGATAATGATGGATTACAGAGACAAACATGAATGTAGAAAAACATGAATGTAAGATGTGAGAGCACATATAGTCACAGCTAAGCAAGCAAACAAAATAGGCAAGGATATTGTCAAGTACATTATACCTTGGACAGATTCAAAGAATCTATCCTTAAAGTGAAAATGTGAAGCGGGGTGAGGGTGCCGCTGTCCGCTTCCTCATTCTTCTTATGCTGGAGCCGCAGAGGCATGAGGTGGTGGATGTGGCTGGGTATACTATAGTTTCACCGGAGTTGGAGCTGAAACATTGCTATTTGGCACACGAAGGTGTTCTTTAGTGAAGAAGAGAGAAGAGGAAAAGGGGAGGGAGGAGATGAAGGTACAGTGCTGGTTACATCTATGGTCCACGGTGGTTTTGTTTGGTGGTATTTTTACTAGAGTTAATGGAAGAGATGGTGGTTGACCAGAGTTGAGGTGGGAGACGAAGAGAAGAGGAATAGAGGAGATAGGGCTGGGCGGAGGGTAGTGTGGAGAAAGTGAGAGTTAGGTTAGGTTTGGGGGATGAATTTGGATATTTAAGGAAATATGGTAGGATTTTATCTAGACATTGGATTAGGCAAGATGAAGGGTTGAGATTAGTTTTAGGTTAGTGGATTGGGACACAAATATATCCATGTGTCGCGAATGGGTCATGGGTTAGGAATTAAATTGATGGCTAAATTAAATATGAATAATAGCCAAAATTGATGTTACAAGGGCTAAAATTGATATTAATAGTATAGAAAATGGCTAGACTTTAAATATATTGGAGGATTGAATTAGCTACTATATAATTAATAAAAATACTACACTTATATATAATTTAGAAAATAGGTAACATAATACTTTAATTCACGATAAGACTTACTATTATACCTACACAAGATATATACATAGCATGGTAAATGTGGAAAAAAAATAACGCGTAATTTAGCGAAATGCAAAATACATATAATATTAGAAAATTTAATAACTTAAAATTAATGCAATAAAAGATTTTAAAATATAAATCTAAATTAAAAGGTTCATAAACAGTAAATAATTATGTAAAAGAGCTAATTATTTATGATAATGTAATACCCCGAAAGCCCCTAAGATCAAACCCAAGGGTTCAAAAAACAAAATAGCAAATTTTTTACTAGGTCATAGGACGAGTCATTTAGTGACCCATGAAGTACTCCACCAGTAGTGGAGTGACTCGTGGAGTGAGGGGAGAATTTGGAGGAACTCATGGACAGGGGGTGACCACGAGAGAGGCAACGAGTCATGGTCAGGGCGACAACTTGTTAAGTGAGTCGTGGTCAAGGGTTCAAGGTCTTAGTTTCCAGATGTGCCACGAAAGGCAGCCACGAGACGTGAAGTGACTCCACAACTCGTGGAGTTGGTCGTGTTCAGGAGGTGGCATAGATGTTGAATTTTTTGGGTAGTGTTCATCACGACTTGTCACTACGATTCGTTAGGTACACCACGAGTTTTGGTGTCCCTCATGGTTACTGGCAGGATAATGTGTACCAGTGTTGTTGACAGGAAGCAGGCTACAAGTCGTGGTTAGTGGTAACGAGTCCTCCAGTCCCTCTTCGGGACTGGCAGTGTTGTTTTTCCTGCAAAATTTTTAAGGCTTTTTCATAATTCCTGAGTTCCTAGGCCCTAAATTACATCATTTTGGGCATGTTTTGGAGAGAATTAAAAGGGTAATTGACTAAATCCCTCTCATTTAACTTAACACAGGATCTCCAAAGCAAACAAGTTCCTGACTGGCATCTCAGAGTTAAGCTAGAACTTCCAATTTTCCTTCAAATTTCTCCAGACTTCTTTCAAGGATTCTACTCCAAGTATGCAGGACTTTAACAAGGGTATTGTTCTTCCCTTGTGCCCCAAAACCCTTCTGAAAATTTTATCAGTTCCTTTCTTGAAGTTCAAAGCTAGGGTTGTGTTTAGTCAAATTATGGGTTTTATTTTAGATCATGTTTCTATTAAATTCTTGTTAGCTTATATCTATTATCATCATGTGGACATCATTCTCAAGGGCTTAGCCCTAGCCCTTAATTACAGTTGAAGGAGTCTTGCATGATTTTCTAGATGAAATTATTGTTGATTCCTATAGCTCTTATAACCTTAGTGTTATTATAATTATGTGTGAAAGTTAGTTTTTTGCTAGACTCAGTTTTAATAACTACCTAGAACCCTCAGAGTCTCACAGTAATGACAGTTGATTAGTTTGACTATAGTTAGTTTTCTTGAGGTGTCTGTAATACAACTCAGTCCTAGTTTTTAGTTATCAGTTATCTATTAGTTCTCTAGATGGTTACTACACTCCCATATAAGCAGCTCTAGCCAATCATACAAACATCAGTATCAGTTATCAGTTAGTTCTTTAGATTGTTACTATGCTTCCATATAAGTAGCTCTGACCAGTCTTGGAACACCAGTTTTTGTTTATCCAATCCTACCGACTCTCAGGTTACTTCTAGATAAGTATCTCTAACCTAGTCTAGAACCCCAGCTTCGGGTTATCAGCTTAGTAGTCAAGTTAGGACTATCCAGTGAGAGTAATACTTAGCACCGAGCGGACTAGGGTTCCAGCACACATAGGTTTCCAGAACTACGTTGCCACCATAGGTTATTAGCCTAACGACACAAGACTTGTGATCACCCAACTCAGCCACTATACCCTGGCAAGGTACAGTGGGCTTTCTTTGATGGGGTGTATACATCGGACTCCACCTTTAGCTCATGTGGTTATATGTCAGTTAAAGACTTTCACACTTATCAGTACAGTTTCAGTTCAATTCAGTTTAGCTCAATTTAGTCACTTAATTCCAAGAAATGTTTATTACCATCAGTCAGGGTCAATATTGACCATATCATTTATAGCTCAGCTTTTATCAGTATTCGATATCAGTTGGTCATTTCATGTTAATTCAGTTCAGTGCTTATTTTTCCATGCTTATTGTATATCTCACTTACTCAGTACATTCAAAGTACTGGTGCACACTTTCTATGTTGTATCATATTATGATATAGGCACAGGTTCCCAGTCTTAGCATCATCAGTAGTTCCTCTTGATGATTCTAGTAGTAGTCCTATCTTTGAGTCCTCATCTTTCAAGGATGATGTTTTCTTTTCAGTTAGTTTAGTACTTAGTCAGACTTTAGAGTTAGCTGGGGTGTTGCCCCAGCAACTCATCAATTAGTAGTTGGCTTTTAGACATTGATGTTTTTATTAGTTATGTTACTATTTCCAAAACATTTTATTTGGATAATTATTTTTGCACATCTTCTGCTTATGTTTACTTAAGTTTACTAGTGTAATGTTAGACCATGGGTTAGCTTGGGGTCACTTGTAGCACTAAATACCATGTACCGTCCAAGGTGCAGACTGAGGGTCGTGACAAACTTGGTATTAGAGCACTAGGTTTAGAGTATCCTAGGATGTCTAAAAGTCATGTCGAGTAGATTCCTTATCATGGGTGTGAAGCGCGCCACCCTATGACGCGGAGGCTACAAAACATTATTAGGAAAACTCCCATTTGATCATACTCCTTATCGGGCATTGAAGTTGCATCCCATAAACTTTCTCCTAACTTTTGTTCTATTCGTTTCAGTGAAAATATGCCTCCAAAATGAGGAAATGGAAGGCCAGCTAGGATGATCAAGTGTCCTAGGCAGAATTTCGGGCGGTGATCCAGCCTTTGGTGCAGATTTTGACTAGCCAAGTGAACTAGTAGGCGGTTCTAGTGAATGCAAATGGGTTTGCAACAACTGATAGGGTTTGGGACTTCACCCGAATAAACCCTCCATCTTTTCATGGATCTAAGGTGGGAGAGGACCTGCAGGAGTTTGTGGATTAGGTGTCGAAGATCACCCGAATTATGGGTGTTAGTTCCATGGAGAGTGTTGATCTAGCTGCCTACTAGTTGAAAGGGGTGGCTCAAATTTGGTACAATCAATGGAAGGAAGGGAGGCCAGTAGAAGCAGGATCGGTAGAGTGGGATGACTTTGCTACAAGATTTCTAGACAGATTCTTTCCTCGAGAATTAAGGAAGGCCAAGGTTGCCAAATTCATGAATTTGAGGCAAGATAATCGAACTGTGGAGGAATATTGGAGTTCACTTGATTGTCGAGGTATGCTCTCGAGATGGTTGCTTAGCCAAGGGCTCGCATGCTCAAAATCATCGATGGAGTGTCCGATTTGGCACTTAAGGAGTGCAGAATTGCAATGCTCTTCAAGGACATCAACCTCTCCATCCTTATCATCGATGCACAACAGATTGAGGCAGAGAAGTTGAAGGATATTGAGCAGGAGAACAATCAGGATAGAACATGTCAGTCGAATTATGGCCACTAGAGGTTCGGTGGCAATAGTAGCAGCAGAGAACTCCAACACCTACATCAGCCAGCGCCCCTTCTTTCTAGTCTCGCAAGGATCGGAAGGGTGGAGCATCTAGCTCTCAGTCCTAGAGTTACAGTGCTAGCAACCATTACCCAGCTTTTTCTAAGTGTGGCAAGAACCATCTAGTTAGGTCACAAGTTAATGGAGTGTCTGTTAGCAAGGCGGGGGAAAACCAGGCTTCCTCAGCAGCCCCAGCAGGCCGTCCATCTTAGCAGGGGACTACTTCAGGTAGAGATGGCAGTCAACACCAAAACCATTTTTATGATTTGTCCTCTTGTTAGGATTAGGAGAGCTCACCCAACGTAGTCACAGGTATGTTACATCTTTTCGATCTATATATGTATGCCCTACTAGATCCAGGAGCCACACTATCATTCATGACTCCTTATGTAGCTGTTCAGATTAAGATCAGTCCGGAAGTCCTTTTGGAACCGTTCTTAGTCTCTACCCCAGTTGGACAGTCAGTTAGAGCCAGCTGTGTACATAGAAAATGGCTAGCCTCAGTGTTGAGTAAAGTTATTCCAACTGATCTAATAGAGTTAAACATGGTAGATTTTGACCTCATTCTTGGCATGGATTAGTTACATTTCGGTTATGCCTCAGTCGACTACAGAACTAGAGTAATCTAATTCAGTTTCCCAATGAGCCAATCTTAGAGTAGAGAGGTAGTGTTTCAGTGCCTAAGGATCAGTTTATTTCCTACCTTAAGGCAAGGAAGCACATTTCAGAAGGGTGCATCTATCACCTAGTTCGGGTCAAAATTCTAGCTCCAAAACCCCAACTATTCAGTCAGTTCCAGTTGTCAGTAAATTCTCTGACGTGTTTCCTAAAGATCTTCCCTGAGTCCCTCCCCAGCGGAAAATAGACATCGACATAGACCTTCTTCGAGACACTCAGCCCATCTCTATTCCTCCTTCTAGAATGGCTCCAGTGGAGCTTAAGAAGTTGAAAGAATAGCTGAAAGACCTTCTAGATAAGGGTTTCATCAGGCCAAACATCTCTCCATGGGGTGCTCTAGTGTTGTTAGTGCGAAAGAAAGATGGTACTCTCAGAATGTGTATCGACTACCGTCAACTGAACAAAGTTACAATTAAGAACATGTTTCCTCTACCCAGGATTGACGACTTGTTCGATCAGCTTCAGGGTGCGACTTGTTTTTCCAAGGTAGATTTCAGGTCGAGATATCATCAGCTTAGTATCAGGGAATGGGACATACCGAAAATAGCTTTCAGAACTCGTATGGTCACTATGAATTTTTTGTTATGTTCTTTGGACTAACTAATTCCCTAGAAACTTTTATGGACCTAATGAAAAGGGTATTCAAACAATATCTAGACATGTTCGTCATTGTGTTCATAGATGACATTTTGGTGTACTCCATAAATGAGGAGGAACATGCTAACCATCTGAGAATAGTGTTGCAGACTCTCAGAGACCGCCAGTTGTTCGTTAAATTCAGCAAATGTGAATTTTGGATAAATTTTGTGGCCTTCCTTGGTCATGTGGTTTCAGATAAGGGCATTCAGGTAGATCCTCAGAAGATAGCAGCGGTGAAAGACTATCCAAGACCCACTTCCCCAACAGATATCAGGAGTTTGCTGGGTCTAGCCGATTATTATCGATGGTTTATAGAAGGATTTTCTTCTATCGCATCTCCTCTGACTATATTAACTTAGAAAAAGTTAAAGTTTCAACGGTCATATGCATGTGAGAAGAGTTTCCAAGAGTTGAAGACTCGACTCACTACATCTCCAGTTTTGACCTTACTAGAAGGAACGGATGGGTTCGTAGTTTATTGCGATGCTTCCAAAGTTGGCCTTGGTTGCGTCCTGATGCAACGGGGTAAGGTGATAGCTTATGCCTCTAGACAACTCAAGGTTCATGAGAAAAACTATTCAACTCATGATCTTGAATTGGAAGCGGTGGTGTTTACTTTGAAAATATGGAGACATTACCTTTATGGGGTTCACGTGGATGTTTTCACCGACCATAAGAGCCTTCGATATGTATTCAGTCAGGAGGATTTGAACCTTCGTCTGAGAAGATGGTTGGAGTTATTAAAGGATTACGACATGAGTGTGTTGTACCACACAGGCAAGGAAAATGTGGTGGCAAATGCCTTAAGAAGGATGTCCATGGGGAGCATTGTTCATGTTGAGGAGGGCAGAAAAGAGCTATCAAAGGATATTCACAAGTTAGCTCAGTTGGAAGTGTTGTTGGTAGATTTAGCTGACGGCGGAGTAGTACCGCATAGTGGTTCAAAATCCTCATTAGTTTTTGAGGTTAAGTCAAAGCAGGATGAAGATCCTATACTGGTTAAGTTGAAAGAAGTAGTTCTAAGAAAAAAAGGTGGAGGCTTTCTCCAAAGGGGGAGATGGGGTGCTTCATTACTAGGGCAGACTATATGTTTTGGATGTCGATGATTTGAGACAGTGAATACTGGCAGAAGCACACAGTTCCAAATATTCTATCCACCTAGGAGCTACTAAAATGTACTGTGAACTACAGGAAATCTACTGATGGAACGACATGAAGTGAGATATTGCATACTTTGTGGCTAAGTGCCCGAACTGTCAGCAGGTTAAAGTTAAACATTAGAGACCTGGGGTATGACTCAGGATATCAACATACCCATGTGGAAGTGGGAAGAAGTGAATATGAACTTCATTACATGTCTACCTCGTACTCATCGGCATCATGATTCAATTTGGGTGATAATAGATTGGATGACCCAGTCAGCATATTTCCTCCCAGTTAAAACTACAGATTCAGCTGAGGATTATGCTAGACTGTACATCCGAGTGTTTTTAGAATGCATGGAGTTCCCTTATCCATCATTTCATATAGAGGTACCTACTTCACCTTGCATTTTTGGAAGTCATTTCAGAAACGACTCGGTACTCAGGTCAAGCTCAACACAACTTTTCACCCTCAGACAGATGGACAAGCTAAGCGGACTATTTAGACCTTAGAAGATATTCTGAAAGCTAGTGTGATCGATTTCAAGAGTAGTTGGGATGATCACCTACCTCTCATTGAGTTTGCATACAACAATAGCTACCACTCCAATATTTAGATGGCCCTGTTTGAGGCATTATATGGTAGAAGGTATAGGTCTCCTATAGGGTTGTTTGAAGTTGGCGAAGCTACCTTGATAGGACCAGACTCAATTGACGAGGCTATGCAGAAAGTACAACTTATCAGAGAAAGGTTGAAAATAGCTCAGAGCCGACATAAATCATACGTTGATGTGAGGAGAAGAGAGCTAGAATCTTCCGTAGATGATTGGATTTACTTGAAAATTTCACCCATGAAAGGGGTGACGATGTTTGGAAATAAAGGGAAACTCATTCTAAGATATGTAGGACCCTACAGGATTTTGAGGAGAATTAGCAATGTGGCCTATGAGCTAGAATTACCTTCGGAGTTAGCATCTATGCACCTAGTATTCCATGTGTCACTATTGAAGAAGTGCATCAGTGATCCGACGTCATTTGTGGCACTAGAGAGTGTGGGATTGAAGGATATTCTCTCTTACAAAGAAGTCCCATTTCAGACTCTAGGCCGTCAGGTTCGTAAGCTGAGAAACAAGGAAGTTGCTTCAGTAAAAGTCTTGTGGAGGAACCAACTAGTTGAAGGGACCACATGCGAAGCAAAATCAAACATTATGGCTAAATATCCCCATTTATTCCCTTCAAATTCAGTTTCAGTATTAGGTATTAAATTCCTTATTAGTACTTTATTCAATTTCATGTGCCCCAGTTTCTTTCATGTCAGTATTTGTATGTGTGATTCATGAATTCAGTTTAGTCATGTAATTCAGTCCGAAGTCAGTCACTCTGTCAGTTTTCAGCTTTAGACGTTCAGTATTTGCTATGACAGTTGCTTTCCCAAGCTTTTCAGTATGTTTATCCACATTCGAGGATGAATGTTCCCAAGGGGGAGATATTGTAATACCCTTAAATCCCCTAAGATTAGACCCGAGGGTTCAAATAGAGAAAATAGGAAATTCTGCACTAGGTCATAGGATGAGTCATCCAGTGACTTGTCACGACCTGAACATAGTCCCGGATTGAGACATGGGACAAAGAACCTCAAGGGGCTCCAAGTCGACCCATGGAATGAAAATAACATCTAAGCTCAACATTTTTAATGTGGAAATCTAACATATTACATAGCAGAAGTCTGAAAATCTGGTAACATTGAATAACTGAATACATAGCCCGATCTGAAACGAAAAACATTCTATGTATGATAAGCCTATACTACTAACGAGTTGATAGGACAAGACCCCAACAAACTCACCAAAGTTTGAAACTGAAAATACTGAATGTAATTGATAAGAAGGGCCCTCGAAAAATAAGGACTCACCAACTCTAACTGGGAGATGCTAACACTGAAGATCTGGATAGCGGCAGGATTGAGCCTGAATGTCTGAGCCAGTATCATGAAACGATATAGCATAGAGTATGCGGTCAGTATGTGCAATGTACCAAGTATGCAATGTAAGTAAAACCGCTAAGTATGTAAAACCAGATATCATGCATATCATAAAACATCTCATCATAAGAGTTTGAGAGTAGGGATTACATGCTATTATCTGAAAACATGACTTAAACATAACTGGATATCATAACTGAATTGAATGACCCAAAGCTGAAAACTGATAATGATAAGTAAAACTGAACATTGGGTCAAACCTATTGAAAGTATAATATCATAACTAATGAACATGCATAACTGAAATTATGGGGAACAATGGGAGACTCGTCACATAATCAACATTACCATGATAGAGCTTATGTGCTCCCGACTATTACACTCAAGTGGTCAGAGCCATCCAAAGCCTTGACAGGGCTAAGGACGCTACCATGATATTGATATCAATTTGAACGCACATTCAGGGTAGGGGAAAGCTCACAAGGGAGGTCCTAAATAATCTGAACATACCTATGTTGGCACGTAGTTTTGAGGTACGGGGTTGACTAACCCTTAGCCTACTCGGTGCTAGATACTAGTCCCAAAAGCATGCATATGCTCTCTGTCCATTTTCAACGAAGATGAACCATCGTATAGTGAAGAAGCTGACTCATAACATACATGCATAATCTGAAATCATAACATGAGGAGCCTCACCTCAAACCATACCACAAGTTGAAAAGAGTGGGAGTCCGGACTCCAAAATCTATATGGTAAGCTAATAACAAGAAAGATAGATAAATCATGAAACATACTTGATCATATGGGCTTTCCCAATACTTAAACATGCCTGAAATAGACTTTGATTACTCAAAACATTAACATAGACATGGGTAATTTGAAATCATACTTTCATCATGAACATCTCATCATAACTAGAAGCATAGATCATAATCTCATCTTTTCATGAACTTCCATAGATGGGCATCTTATTTGTAAAACTTCAAAATCATAATTTGTATTTTAAAACATTATAGAACATTCCCATGAATCATAATACAACATTAGAAACATACATAGAGAATACCCATGAGACATACTTAGAGAATTCACAAGTTGGGTTAAAACCTCATAGATTCATCAACTTAGAAATCACAAGAAATTGAAGAGGGATTGGGAATGGGAGTGGATGGATACACCCATTCATAACCCTACATACCTAGGAAATTCTGATTACACAACCGTCTTGAATGCCCAAAGGATTTTGGGGAGGAACTTGATGAATCCTAAGCTTGATCACCCTTAAAAACCACTAGGCTTTCATGCACGAAGGGGAATAGGCTTAGAATGAGTTAAACCCTCTTAAAATACACTTATCTAAGCTTAAAAACACACAGTTTAGGTATTAGAAACTTAGAATTTAAGGAAAATCCACTAATAAATTCGTAGAAAAATACACACTGCAAATCCCAATGAGGGACTGGATGACTTGTCATCAAGGACCAAGATTCGTGGTCTACTCTCATTGCCAGCACTGGAATCTTATTATCACTGGTCACCATGAGGGACACCATGACTCATGGTGACTAGTCGTTGAGAGTATTGCAAAAACTTCAACCTTCGAGTCAAACTCCTGACCACGCATAACATAATGACTCGTGGTGCTAATCATGACTCATGGCCGCACCAGTGGTCAACCCCCGAACCAAGAAATCCAACCAAGTTTTTCCTTTTCCCCACGAGTCACCTAACGACTCATGGTGCACCTCATGGATCACTGGAAGACTCGTCCTATGACCTGGTGCAAAAAATTCTATTTTCTCCATTTCAACCCTCGGGTCTGATCTTAGGGCTTTCATGGTCTTACATGACCTGTGAAGTACTCCATGAGTCGTGGAGTGACTCGTGGATTGAGGGGAGAATTGGCAGGAACTCATGGTCAGGGGGTGACCATGAGAGAGGCAACGAGTCGTGGTCAGGGAAACGACTCATTAAGTGAGTCATGGTCAAGGGTTCAAGGTTTTACTTCCCGGATGTGCCACAAGAAGTAGGAAATAGTCCTGAAGTGACTCCACGACTCGGGCAGTTGGCCGTGGTTAGGCGGTGGCATAGATGTTGAATTTTTTAGGTAGTGTTCATCACGACTTGTCACCACGAGTTGTTAGGTACACGATGAGTTGTGGTGTCCCTCATGGTGACTGGTAGGATAATGTGTACTAATGTTGATGATGCGAAGTAGGACACATGTCATTATCAGTGGTAATGAGTTATCCAGTCCCTCATTGAGACTGGGAGTGTTGTTTTTCCTACAAAATTTTTAAGGGTTTCTCATAATTTCTAAGTTCCAAAGACCTAAACTGCATATTTTTGGGTGAAGTTTTGAGAGAATTAAAGGGGTAATAGACGAAATTCCTCTCATTTCAGTCAACTCATAATCTCCAGAGCAAAGAAGCTCCTGACAGACATCTCAAAGTTAAGCTAGGGCTTCCAATTTTCCTTCAGATTTCTCCAGACTTCTTTCAAGGATTCTACTCCATGTGTGTGGGACTTTAACAAGGGAATTGTTCTTCCCTTGTGCCCCAAAACCCTTTTGAAAATTTTATTAGTTCCTTTCCTAAAGTTCAAAGCTAGGGTTGTGTTCAGTCAAATTATGGGTTTTATTTTTTATCATGTTTCTATTAAATTCTTGTAAGTTTATATCTATTATCATTGTGTGGACATCATTCTCTATGAAATGTGTGCTTAGCCCTAGCCCTTAATTACAGTTGCAGGAGTTTGACATGATTTTCTAGATGAAATTATTGTTGATTCGTATAGCGCTTATAACCTTAGTGTTATTATAATCATATGAGCAAGTTAGCTTGTTGCTAGACTCAGTCTTAATCAGTACCTAGCACCCTCAGAGTCTCACAGTAATGTCAACTGATCAGTTTGACTATATTCAGTTTTTTTGAGGTGTCTGTAATACCTCCAGTCCTAGTTTTCAGTTATCAGTTAGTTCTCTAGATGGTTACGACACTCCCAAATAAGCATCTCTGACCAATCTTAGAACCATCAGTATCAGTTAACAGTTAGTTCTTTAAATGGTTACGAAACTTCTAGATAAGTAGCTCTGACCAGACTTGGAACACTAGTTTTCAGTTATCCGGTCCTACCGACTCTCATATTAGTTCCAGATAAGTATCCCTGACCTAGTCCAGGACCCCAGCTTCGAGCTATTAGCTTAGTAGTCAAGTTAGGACTATCCAATGGGAATAGTACTTAGCACCGAGCTGACTGGGGTTCCAGCTCACCCAGGTTCCCAAAACTATGTTGCCACCGTATGTTATTGGCCCAATGGCCCTAGACTTATGATCACCCAGCTTAGCCACTATACCCTGGCAAGGTACAGTGGGCTTTCTCCGATGGGGTGTATATATCGGAGTCCACATTTAGCTCATGTGGTTATATGTCGGTTATAGACTCCCACTTGTCAGTAAAATTTTAGTTTGGTTTAGCTTAGTTCAGTCACTCAGTTCTAGGACATGTTTATGACCGTTAGTCAGGGTCAATATTGACCATATCAGGTATAGCTCAGGTTTTATCAGTATTCGACATCAGTTGGTCATTTCATGTTAATTTCGGTTTAGTGCTTATTTTTCCATGCTTATTATATATCTCACTTACTTAGTACATTCAAAGTACTGACATATACTTTCTATGTTGTATCATATTATGATACAGGTGCAGGTTCCCAGTCTCAGCATCATCAGTAGTTCCTCCCGATGATTCCAGCAACAGTCCTATTGGTGAGTCCTCATCTTCCAAGGATGATGTTTTCTTTTCAGTTAGTTCAGTACTTAGTCAGACTTTAGAGTTAGCTGAGGGCTTGTCCCAGGAACTCATCAGTTAGTAGTTGGCTTTCAGACACAGATATTCAGCATTCTTATTAGTTATGTACCTATTTCTAGAACAATTTTATTTGGATTATTATTTTTGCACAACTTATGCTTATGTTTACTTAAGTTTACCAGTGTAATGTTAGACCATGGGTTAGCCTGGGGTCACTTGTGGCACCATGTATCGTGTCCTGTCCAGGGTGGAAACTCGGATCGTGACAGATAATTAATATCAATAATTAAAGAAACAATATGTCCAAATTATGAACACAAATTTAAAAGATATTGAATAATTACGTAAAATGATAATTTAAAAATAGAGTATTTTTTTAATATGCAGCTTAGGTGGGATAGGGAGGTCAAAATTTGGTGTCAACAACTACCCTTTATTTGCTCGAAAATGAAGGAAGAATTGATGAGCAAAAAACATTGACCTAGTAGCCAATTTTGTCCACCAAGGAACTATCGCGATGGGACTGGATGAAATAAAATAATACTTGTGTTGATATTGTGGCCAAGACTGCAGTATCAAGTCACCTACATATCTTTGGTTTACAAGAATCAGAATGCGTAAAGTTCTAGTTTTAGGGACTAATGAAATTCCTAAAAAAAAAATAATACAGGCCTTGAATAAGAATGGAGGTAGCATGACTTGGAAAATTTAATATAGATTGCAGAATGAGTAGCACTAAAATGTGAAAATATGATACAAATTAAGTTGCGATAAAATAGAGATAAGTTAGAAAAATAGGGAAAGAGGTGTTCCTATTCGTAGTTTGTTCAACTTTCGTACCTACATCTTCTAATAAACTAAGTAAAATGATTAAAGTATAGGTGTTAAATATTCAATAAAATGAAATAATATAAAATTTAAACATGATGTGTGTTCCCAATCCATGCCAAGAATGAGTTCAAAGTCGACCATGTATAACTCTACAAGGTCAGCTGGAATGACTTTATTGAAGATTGAGATTGGGAAATTTCTATACACCCAGCTGACTCTAACTGATTTGCCAACTGGGGTGGAGACTGAAAATGATTTTGACAGGACCTCTGGAATGATATTAAACTGAACAACTATGTATGGTCTCACGGAAGATAGTGTGGCCCCTAGATCTAGTAGGGAATATACATCTAGGTGGAAAAGACGTAACATACCCGTAACCACATCCCATGAGTTCTCCTGATCCTAACGAGATGATAATGCATAAAAATGGTTTTGGGGTTGACCTCCCTCCATAACTAATGTATTAGCCTACTATGTTGGTCGGCCTGCTCATACTGCTGAGTTAGTGGATTGTGACTTTCCCCGTCCTGCTGACGGGCATTCCTTAAGTCGATGACCCAGGTCTCCACAACCAAAACAGCCCTCTCGACCCTAAAGACACTCTCCTGGGTGGTTCTTGCCACACTTGGGGCAAGCTTGATACCTGTTACCGGAACTGTAACTTTGGGACTCAGAGCAAGATGATCTACCCCTCCAATCCGGGCGGGACTGAAAGGTAGGGGTACTGGATGAGATAGGTGTTGGAGCCCTCTGTTGCTGCTGCTGTAGGTGGCTGCTACCGCCACACCTCTAATGGTCCTAATCTAATTGGCCAGTCCTTTCCCACTTGTTCTTTCACTCCATGTCCCTCAGTTTTTCTACCTCAATCTGCTGGGCATAGACAATAAGGTTGGAGAGATCAATATCCTTAATCAGCATTGCGGTCTTGCACTCTTTGCGGACTAGGTTCGACACCCCGTTAATAAACTTCAGCATGCGAGCCCTTGGCTCGACCACCATCTCTGGAGCATATTTGGATAACCTGGTGAATGCCAGATCATGTTCTTCTACTGTCCGTTTTCCTATCTCAAGTTCATGAACTCTACTACTTTTGCCTCCCTGATCTCCCGAGGGAATAATCTATCTAGGAAGGTTGTAGTGAACTCCTCCCACTCCACCAGTCATGCCTCTTCTGGCCTCCCCTCCTTCCACTGCTCGTACCAGACCTGGGCTACTCCTTTCAGTAGGTAAGAAGCCAAGTCGGCACTCTTTGAGGTACTGACACCCATAATTCAAGTGATCTTTTTAATCTCATCCACAAATCCTTGTGGGTCCTCTCCCACCTTAGATCCATGAAAATCCGGAGGATTCATCTGAGCGAAGTCCCGCACTCGGGTAGCTACTGCAGCACCGTTGTTGTTGCTTAGAACCATCTGCTGGTTCACTTGGTTGGTAACAATTTGAGCGAGTAGCTCAATGGATGCCCTGAATTCTGCGGTAGACACTGAATCTTCTTGAGTGGCTGCTGGGGCTGGTGAGGTAGGTCGGTGAGCATTACCGGCCCTTCTTTCGTTACCACATCGTGGAGGCATAATTTACTGAAATGAAACAGAGCACAAGTTAGGAGGATGATTCTAAAATTGAAATTCAAAGCACCATAAGGAGTATGAAATAAAGAGAGTTTTCCTAATAACATCTCGTAGCCTCCCCTTCATAAGTGTAGCGCACTTCACACCCATGAAAGGGACTCTACTCGATGCGGCTTTCAGACATCTTAGGATACTCTAAACCTAGAGCTCTAATATAAAGTTTGTCACACCTCGAGCTTACAACCTGGAAGGAACACGGTGCTGGGGTCACAAGTAACCCCAAGTCAACCCCTGGTCTATCATATACAGGAATTTTGAGTAATCATATAATTATATAAAGCAAAAGTTTAAAGCAAAAATATAAACATTTGGGAGAATAATGCATATTCATAATATTTTAAAATATTTGAGCAAAGCTACAACTCTGAAAACCCAAATCTGTGTCTGAAAGCCACTACAACTGATGAATTGCTGGAACAAGCCCCCAACTAACTCAAAATCTAAAAGGAAAGAAAATTTAACTAAATTAAATAATCTCCATCCTCGAAGAATGAGGACTAAACAACTAGAACAACTGAAGTCTTCGGAGAGCGATAGTCTAGCGAGGCTGAGACTGAGATCCTGCAGTTGTATCATAAAATGATATAGCATAAAAGTATGCATCATTACTTTGAATGTACTGAGTAAGTGGGAGAAAACATAACACTATGGAACAAAAGTGCTCAACTCAAAAGACATGCAATGACCAACCAAAGCTACTAAACTGAATAACTGAGATGGTCTAAAAGACCCTGTCTGATGGTCAAAGACATGCTCTATTTATGAGATACTGAACTGAACTGATCAATAACAGAACTAAGTTGGCTAGTGGGAGAGTCCATAACCAACATATAACCACAAGAGCTGGACATGGAATCCGATGTATAGACCCCATCGGTAGGACCCCATATACCTTGTTAGGGTATAAAGGCATGAACTAGGTGATCACAAGAGTCTAGGGCCATCAGGACAATAAAATTGAAACCTATGGTGGCAACATAGTTCTAGGAACCTGGGTGCACTGGAAACCCAGTCCGCCTGGTGCTATGTCATCCCACTGGATAGTCCTAGACTTATTACTAAGTTGATAGCTTAAAACTAGGGCCCAAGACTAGTCAAGGATACATATCTGAAAGCACCCTGAGAGTCTTAGTGGACCAAATTCTGGAACTGGGTTCTAACACTGGTCAGAGATGCTTATCTGGAAGCACCATAACCGTCTAAAGAACAAACTGTAATCTAAAGCTGGGTCCTAAGGCTAGTCAGAGCTTCTAGTCTAGTGTCATGACCGCCTAGTGGACCACTAAAAACTGAGTTTTGAATCCGATTCTGATAACAGGGAGGTACTACTGACACCTTGAGAATTTCTACAGTCAAACTGATCAGTTGACATTTCTGACTAACACAGAGAATGCAAGCGCTTGGGATAAAACTGAACTAACAATAATCTGATTTGGTTGCAATGCTACTATCAACATGGGAGTCCCCAACACTAATAAAATAAAGCAAACTTTCAATATTCAAACACTATTGCAAAATTCAAGATTTTCTAGTTAAAGAAATAGGGCTAAATTTCACTTCACAAGAATAAACATCATTTTAGTTCCAAACTAATGGAAAATATCTATAACTATCTTGAAGTAACATTCCACATGGATTAGATGAAGTATGACTAAAATTTCTTAACATTCGATAATTCTAGGGCTAGAAATAATAGAGAAAAGTAGGGAAGAAATTGGAGACACAAGGATAGAATTATTCCCTTGTTGAATTCCCACATAGCTGGTGAAGAAGCCCAAAAAATTTCCTTGAGAAACTGAGGAGGAATGAACTTCCCTAGTTCTTGCTATCAAAGTTCCTGAGAGAAACTCTTCGGTTTTTTTCTGAGAATATGAGTGGAGAATGAGGGGAAAACCATTTAGCCCCTCTAAATTCGCTTAAAATATACTAAAAAGACATAGTTTAGGGTCTAGGAAGTTAGGAAATTACTGAAAGAACTTTGAAAAACTCGCAGGGGAAAATTGATCGACAGTCCCCAGGGGGGACCTAACAGGTCGTGGCCAGTGACCACGACTCATGGTCCCAATCGTGAGGTACACAGCCTTACAACCCCTACTAGTCACCACGAGGGACCCAACGGGTCGGGGTTGGTGACCACAACTTGTGGTCACCTCTCATTGGCCCCATTGCCCCAAACATCCCTGGAGTCCCCACGGGTGACACCACAACTCGTGGTGTCCCAAGTGAGTCGTGGTGAGGACCCGTTAGGTACACTACCTGACCTCCTCTAAGTCTTAACCAAATCCAGACCACGGGTCACCTAATGGGTGGTGGCCGGGACCACGACTCATGATGACTAGTCATTAGGTTCACTGCCTATCATTTTTCCCGGTCTTAAATTGTTCTTCACCACAGGTCATATCACGACTCGTGGTATTGAACACGACTCATGCTCACCCATTCTCCAAATTTTTCACTAAGTCCACAGGCCTCACCACGAGTCACTTACGACTCGTGGTCATCCCCTACGGGTCACAGAATGACTCGCTCTGTGACATGGTGCAGATTTTTCAGTTTTCTGTATTTTATGTCCTGGGTCCAGTCTTTGAATTTCCGGGGCATTACAACATCTTTCTTGAAGTTCTTCATTTTTTTCTAGACACCTTTTGTTGTATTTCATTTAGGTATACATCCAGGCACAAATTTCTTTTTAATTTAAAAATGCATAATTTGAAAATAACGTGCAAAGGTTAAAGCATGTAAGAAAAAGTCTAGCCAAATCACTGACGATGACATATTCTAAAGCCATATAATGTCCTTCCGGAGACTTGATCCCTAGGCCTATAATTCAGATAAAATTTTGAGATATTTCTAAAAAAAAATTCCCTAGTGTAGAACATGATGTATCTTTCCTCGCAAATGACATGATCTATTGTTATGAATTTTTGAGCTTCCGTCAAATATTCTTCCCTAGTGTATAGCTTGTTAACTGATGTGTCAAGGATTCACGACACATTTTTTCTTAATTTTTCATGACCCAAAACATTGATGTTTCTCGATAGGAGAATCCTTGTGGAACATTACGGTCAATACCCAAGAATTTCCATTAACTTACACAATTCAATAATAACTCACCATAAGAATAAATTACAAACTTCCCAAAACCATGACTCTCCCAAGATCTAGTCTAGACAGGTACAAGAGCCTTAATTGAAAACATGATAAGACCAAAAAGACACAGCTTCGCCTGAAAAGAAGAACACGGAAGCTAATGTTGAGTACTCCATGCCAACCAAGGAACTACAAACCTGCCACAATCTACACCAAAAAGGTGTAGCAAGGTAGTATCAGTACACTACATGTACCGATAGACATCATTGGCCTACTAAGGTTAGTTAACACAACAGGATAATAATCAACATACAACCAATGTTACTAAATTCAACACTTATTCCACTTATACAATCACTCAATAACTTTTAATATTACATTATCTTTTCTTAAATCTCGTCAAGGTTTGTGAAATTACCCTACCGTCCTAGCCATCGGATAATCCCACATATGCCTCTCTCTATTTCTGTTGCAACAAAGACTCAAGCTGCTATAGCAATCCCGCTGCCGCGACAATGTACCGCTGCAGTGCTATTGCAATAAGTTAGAAGCCGATTTTTTTCTGATTCAGTTTTGTTCCATTCCTCCATATAGTTTTGTAAAACATCTACCTTTTTTATCACTTTCCTAGGATTAGTTAAGTCCATCCATTTTAATTTATTAACCTACTCAATTACTTACAACATTTTCAGACCTTTCCAAATCTAGTACATTAATTAACAAGGTCTACTCGCTGTCTCCTGGTAATTCACTACCTTATGTTAAACCTATTATGTTACCTTCCGTGATCCGCAAAACAAATTAAAACAAAATTCAATCGCAAATATAGATTAATTAATTCAAGTACACATAAGTGATCATCAACACATGTCGAGGGAGTCAACTTTCCAAATATTGAATTACATAAGCATACCTATCTCCTTACCACGAAAATGCTATAAGATATCATACCTGGACCATATATCCATATATGATATTCAAAACATGTTTCTTAATGCAAACCCGAATCATGTCAGTATATTTTTTATCACACTTATATACCTTTATCTTTCTGTCTCTACAACTGTATGTATAATTAAACCATAACTGTACAATCTCTATCTCATAATCATCCATTCGGTGATACGCTGGGAACACGCCTCCATCACATGATTGTACACACATGTCAGAGGATCGTACACTTGCCCTTTCAATCATAACCTACAGGGAACTCTAGAAATTCAGGTACTGTAAACCCAACCGTATGAGTCCTTTATAATACCTGTCTATGTACTCATATCCATACAAAAAGCCACATGGTCTTTTAGCCATACCTGTCTGTGTACTCACTCATAATGCTCACCCAGATGCTCATCTCAGGAACGAGCCACTCAAGTATCCAATCCTCACTCAGAGTCTAATCGTACTAACATGTTCATTTGAGTTCCTTGCCTTTGGCCCCAGGCCTCATATTCATCATCATATCTATGATTTACCTTCAGTATCATCCATCATCTCAGTCACATTCATTTGATACCAACTTGCACCTCAATCTCGAAACGCACAACATAGCACAACAAATAATAAATCATAGACGACAAAAGTTACATATACATATCAACAAGTATAATCACATATGTAATGCAGAAAAAAATCTCATACCAAAATAGTAATAATATTAGTTACATATATTACAAGGAATTACAGCTTGGTCCACTCACTGGTTTGGGCTCCGCCGAGGTTATGTTTCTTCCACCATAACGGTCTCATGCAGCGATACGATATTCACTGTGACAGCACTGTTGGCAGTACTATGGCCAGTCTTCTTCCTAGCCTCTTCCACGAATTGTTTATTCCCCATATAATGTCTCATTCTCTATCATTCCAATCATTGTGCAACCAACAACACAAACAATATTCACCAATCCAAACAACGGAATATTAACCACAACACATTCAGGTCATTACATAAAGTATAATTACCCTAATTCACGGGCTTCACCTCACGTTCTATAATAATTATAGCCTATTAATCATTCATTTATCACATCATCTAAACATGATTTACCTTATTAACCATCCAAGATTTCAATTCCAAAAGAATGAACCTATAATTCTATACACAAGAATATATATTTAACAATAATACCCGAAGGTTGACCTACATAGAATTGATTCGGTCCCACATACACCCTTAAGAATGGGATAATTATTATTTCACTCTCTCCTCTAGGGGTTTTCTCATTACGGGGATATCACTCACACTCCTTTTCTAATCTTTTCATCCTCAAAATCACACTGATCTCAATTAATCGACAATAAGTTATCTAAGTTTCGATCCTAGACATCAAAAGCATATTAACCATACACACATATATGTTTAGCTAATAAAAGCCTAACCCAAGTGTGAGTAAACCATAGCCTACCTGGGCGCCAAGATATCGTCATGACATTTCCAACTGCATGTTTCGATCGATTTCTTGAGTTTTTGCGGGTGTTCCCAGATATGGAGGTTGAGTCTTTACCTCTTAGCCCTTCTTATTTTTCCCAAAAATTTATTTTCTATTTTTTGGGAGTTTTTATTAAGCCCTTCTAGAGACTAGGTTTTTAAAATCCTAAATTGAACAAGATTGTGGAATTCTAGTTTACATCACATGCTGCACGAGCACTTTTACGACTGTACTAGTTTCGCTATGGCGGGAAACATCCCACCGCGACGGGCACATGCTTGGCCCACCCTACCGTGACTCAGCCCATTTGAACTTATTCATTTCGCACCCTTCATTTTTTGGGGATTTCTCTTTGAATTTATAAAGATTTAAATTCACCCGCTCTTAAGTGGTTGGGGTGCTATAACAACCGGGCGGGTCGTTACCTTAGATACCAATTAAAAATCCGTTAGTCCCCGAATGGAAATACGATATAGAGGCGGGGGTTTTTAGACACCCCAGGTTGATTCTAACATCAGTCGTAGATTTCCTAACTTCTAGATAACACCAAGGATTATTGATTATGTGTCTTGGTCCTCAGAATGATAGTTGCAGGACCGCTATATCGCCCCTTGCTATAATATTTTCCCACGTTGGTCTGGTAATTTCTAGTGAAGCTATAAATCTTCGTCTAGGGTTGACCAAGACTCGGGTGCTAATTTATGCAATTACCACTCCTTCGAGTGTTTCAAATTCTTATTCCTAACTCAGGTATCCTAGGTATTCTCGTTTTTGTTGAACTTCTTGGACCGATTGGTTTGATGTGGTAGGGGTCTACAATGGAATTCCAACCATCACTATTTTTATCCTTTCGCTGCAATGAGTGGATGTTCCGCTACAACGGTTCTGATGCAGTAGAAAAATGGTCGGCTGCAGCGGAAAACTTGGACAGTAATAGGGCAGATTAGATGGTTTTGAGTTCATTCTAACTTTTTATCACTCAAATTTGTGCAACTTCTCTCAATCTCCCAAAAAAGTCTCTCATTTTCTCAGGTAATTCCCTTACCTATGGCTCCCTTACTTTAGTTGCAAGAGCGTACCTGCGATACATCGTCTATTTGCTTTCATTTTTCGTTAGTTATAGGGTGATATAGGTATGTTCTCTTGTTTTGGTTTCATGGCTAGATTGTCATAGCATGCTTCTTGTATTTACATTCTCAAATGATCTTTACTATTCTCTGTATGTCTCGGATCGATTTCATGGGGTTCTCGGGTTGATAATGAGGGAGTTTCGGAAGGGTGGTGGTGTGACTTCCTGGAAGCTTTCGGGCTATAATTCGTAACATATCGGGTTGGGTAATAGTTGCTAAGGCTTGAGAAAGTGTTCCCCTTGCACGAACAGGCCCTCCTCTAAGAGATCGGTTAGGGCCCATATGTAGATCACCCGGGAAGGGCTTATGAGGACAAGGTGAGGGAGTGTTACACTAACCTTCCAATGGTAGTCTGGAGCTGGGATGAGTTGGCTGCTTACATCAGGGATATGAAACTCACCTTGACCCCGATGCCATAAATGATGCTTTAGGTCTGCCAAACCCTCCCGAGGCTAAGCTAAAGGCCTGTGAACATAGATAGAAATGGGAAATGGTTGGTGGATATGTTGGTAGTAGAGGAGCAGAGGGCTTTGACCAACTAGGGCATTACTCGAGCGGGCATTCAAAGTACTCACTTCACTATGGAGTCCAGGAGGTGGCTCCACTTGGTGTCCCCGAGGATTTGTTCGTCCTCCAATGTCACGGACGTGACCTATCATCCGACCATAGTAGTGGCCTGTGTTTTGAGTTGGGGCTCAAATCATTGAGGAGTGGAGGTATTTCTCTATGAAGCCCATCACCGGCCTGCCATTTCCTTCTCTTAATATTAGGCTCTACAAGTGGGTCGATATTTATCAAGAGTCCAAGTATATTATTATGGACTGTGATAGGCCCTTTGATCCCTTGAGGGTGAAGCGGGCTCCAGGGAGAGGCCAAAATAATAGAAAGACCGTGTTGGCTGAGGGAGATGGAGGAGCCAGCACCTCCATACCTGTCGGGCCATTTGAGCAAATTGAGGTTGAGATGGCAGCTATGTGTGAGCTCCTTGGAGGGTTTCCCAAACCTCCCTCACCCAATTGGACCTCCGCTAGCGGACCCTCCACTAGCCGATCCTCTGATATAGGCGTTTTCGACTAAGGAGATATGCAGGGGGTGATTGCAACTCTATCCCAGGCCCATGTTGAGCTCGGGAAGACTTGGAGCTTTGAGAGAAGGAGGCAACATTCTCGGGACAAGCTACTAGTCAGGATGTGGAAGGGCATCAAGAAGATCTTGAAGACCCTCTGTCCCAGTTCCAGGACACCCCAGGAAACATGATAGGACCTCTCGGAGTTCTCTTTTCTCAGAGAGTTCGAGGAGGGAGTGGATGAGGATGCAGGCAGCGATAGTGACGAGGCCTCAAGCTAGATGGGTTGTAGTATCCCCCATGTTTTTAGCTTTTTAACTGTTTGTTTGGCAGCCCCTTTTTGGGGCTTGTAAGACAATATTACTTCATTGTTTTTTCTTGTTGAATGTGTATAATGGTTTCTGTGAATGCCCATTTGGTGTTTGCTGACATTAGTCATATTTTTCGCCCCCTTATAATATCGTAGTAGTTTCCCTTTGTTCGCCTTGCCTGTCCATTTTCACTATGTTCTATCTGTCATCTGATGTTCGTAACAGGGGATATTGGAATTTTGGAACTTGGAATTCTACCTGATCGTGTTTGTTGTGGCGGTACTTTACCGTGTTAGTGGACCCATTACGATGGGGATTCATCACAGTAGGAAGTCCGCTGCAGTGAGACAGACTGTGTTGTAGGGAAAACTTGCACCGTGAGGTCTTCATTTGCCCCAAGTCCCATAAGCCAACCCCGTCCACCAGTTTATATCGTAACCTTAATACTCATACATGGTCAGATACCACACAAGTTTGTCGAGATACCAATTGGACCCAACCTGAAGATCGACACATTCGGATGGCATTATGGGGAAGAAATAAAGTGAAAACTTTCTAAATGTCTTATAGCTTCCTAAAGATTAGATGTGGACGTCTACACACTAATCCGCAGGAGTCTACTTGACATTGCTCTTGTACTTGTAAGACCGGTAACCTAGTTGTTCTGATACCAGCTTGTCATGATCCAAATAAGAGGTTGTGCTAGCACCTACATCGATGCTACTCAATACGAGAACCCTTGCGGAACATAACGATCAATACCTAAGAATTTCCATTAACTCATATAATTCAATAATAACTAACCATAAAAATAAAAGACAAACTTTCCAAAACCACGACTCTCCTAAGATCTAGTCTAGACAGGTACAAGACCTCTAATTGAATACATGACAAGACTAAAAAGACACAGCTTCGCCTAAGAAGAAAAACATTGATGCTGATGTTGAGCACTCTACGACAACTAAGGAACTTCAAACCTACCACAACCTACACCAAAATGGTGTAGCAAGGTAGTATTAGTAAACCACGTGTATCGATAGGCATCATCAGCCGACTAAGGTTAGTTAACACAACAGCATAATAATCAACATACAAATAATGTTACTAAATTCAAAACTTATTCCAATTATACAACTACTCAATAACTTTTAATGCTACATTATCTTTTCTTAAGTCTCATCAAGGCTTGTGAAATTACCTACCATCCTAGATATCGACTTATCTCAAATCTGCCTCTCTCTATTATGCTGTAGTGAAGACTCAAACCACTACAATGATCCCACTGCCGCAAAAATATACTCACTGCAGTGCTATTGTAATCAATCAATAGCCTATTTTTCTCTCAATCCTATTTCGTTCTAATCTACCATATATTTTTGTAACTGCACGAACTGAGTGTACACCCAAGACGCAAGACGGTACTTAGGGCCAAAAATGACACCAAGCTAACCCATAGAATAGCATACTACTAAAAATCTGGATATTGTATGATGTCTATAAGCGGAAGCTTGAAAACATAACTGAACAAAATACTATTAATCAATACATTACATCTGATAACACACTGAGTTACTAACTCTATTTGAAAGCCAACTAAGAAACTGTTGAGTTGCTAGGACAAGTCCCTAGATAACTCTAAAGTCTGAATTCAAGAAAATAAAACTGAAATGGTAGCTAATCTCTCATCCTAGGAAGATGAGGACTCACCACAAAATTCTGCTGAATATCACTAGAGAAGGACTACTGGCGGTGCTGAGACTGAAAACCTGCACCTGTATCATGAGAGGATACAACATAGAAAATATGTATCAGTACTTTGAATGTACTGAGTATGAGGAATATGAAATAAATATACATGTACTAAAAATCTATAAGATGAACTAAAAAAACATGCAAAGACTGTAACAAAAATCATAAATACTGTGAACATCAAAGTTGTGTGAAGGTCATAAGAATATCTTGAAATCTGGAGGACTGGACTGAGTTGGAGACTGAGACTTTACTGGGCTATACTATGCTAGCTTGTGAAATACTATGGGAGAGACTATAACCGACATGTAACCATGTGAGCTAGACGTGGAGTCCGATGTATACCCCCAATCGAAGAAGGCTCACTATACCTTGCCAGGGTGTAGTAGCTAAGTTGGGTGATCATTGTCTAATGCCCATTTAGGTTAGTAACCTATGGTGGCTAGGTAGTTCTAGGAATCTAGGTGCGCTTAACCCCGGTCTTCTCGGTGCTATGTTCTACTCCCACAAAAAAATCCTAATTTTAACTAACTAGGATGATAGCTTGAAATTGATGTCCTAAGACTTAAATAAGAACTACTTATCTAGAAGCATTCTGAGAGTCTAGAGGACTTGATAACTGAAACATAGGTGTTGTAAGACTTGTCAGAGCTGTTTTATCTAAAAGTGTCATAACATTCTAAAGAACAATCTGAAGACTGATAACTGAGACTACGGAGTTTTACTAAACTCCTCAAAAGACTGACAATAGCCAAACTGATCAGTTGACATTTCTTTAGGATACTGATTATTCTAAGGACTGACTAAACAAGCCATACGCTAATTTCTGATCACATATCTGTACTATCATGGTGATTTAAAAATATACTATAAGGATCAAGCAACATTCATATCTGGACTTTCAATTATGCAAGATTCAGTCAAACCACATTTAAGAATTAGGGCTAAAACACATATTCATGGAAAGGGATATTGATATGAATTAAGCTGGTAGAAATCCTCAAGAATCACAAGAATTATATCAAGAAGCAAATTTCCTAATCTAACTGAAGAACAACCCTGGTTTCTACATTTCACATGGGTAGAACTAATAAAGTTTTCTGTAAGAAGTTTTAGTGCACAAGGGAAGAGCAATTCCCTTGTTAAAATTCCATATACCTGAGTAGAAATTCCCCTAAGAAACTTCCTGGAAAGCTTGAGAAGAATGGAAACCCTAGTCCTGCTTAGGAATAACTGTTTGAGTTCTTCGTACTATTTCTGAGAGTTTGGGGGAGAATGAGAAAACAATCGACCATCCTCCCTGAATTCCCTTCTAAATGAACCCA
>JACEIK010006822.1:25287-35583 GCA_018107945.1 Datura stramonium | reverse complement strand
CCAGTCCCTGTGGGTTCGACATTCCGGTTCTTTAAAAGGGCCACTATATTACTTGTACAACCCGTACACTTGCGGGCTCATCATTCTCTCTCATATCACTTGCCCGGATGCTCACCTAGGGCACGAGCCACTCAAGTATCCAATTCTCATTCAGAGTCTGATCGTACTAACATGTTCATCCAAGTTCCTTACCTTTGGCCCCAGGACTCACATTCATCATCATATCAATGATTTCCTTTCTGTATCATCCATCATCTCAGTCACACATTCGTTTAACACCAACTCACCCTCAATCTCAGGGAACACAATATAGCACAATAAATAATAAATCACACACGACAAAGTTACATATAGATATCAACGAGTACAATCGCATGCATAATACAAAACCAAATCTCATACCCAAATAGTAATAATATCAGTTACATTAATACATTACAAGGAATTACATCTTGGCCCACTCATTGGGCTCCTCCGCAGCAACATTCCTGCTGCCATAATTGTCTCGCTGCAGTGGTATGATAACTGCTGCAGTGGTATCATAACCGCAGCAGTGGTACTGTGTGTAGTACTACGACCATTCTTCTTCCTACCCTCTTCCACAAATTGTTTCTTCCCCATCTTATGTATCATTCTCTATCATGCCCATCACAAGGATGGCAGCATCATATCAAACTCGTTTCAATAGTTAACAATTTCACAATGCAACCAACAACACGAACAATATTCAGCAATCCAAAAAATGCAATATTAACCACAACACATTCAGGTCATTATATAAAGTATAATTACCCTAATTCACGGGATTCAACTCACGTTCTATAATAATTATAACCTATTAATCATTCGTTTATCACATCTTCTAAACGTTATTTACCTAATTAACCATCCAAGACTTTAATTCCAAAAGAATGATCGTATAATTCTATACACAAGAAAATATATTTAATAGCAATGCCCGAAGGTCGATCTACACATAATTGATTCGGTCCTACATACACTCTTATGAATGTGCTAATTATTATTGCACTCTCTGCTCTAGGGGTTTTCTCATTATGGGATATCACTGCCCTTTTCTAATCTGTTCATCCTCAGAATCACACCAATTTCAATTAATCGACAATGAGTTATCTAAGTTCTGATCCTACCCATCAAAACCATATCAACCCTACGCACGTATATATTTAGCTAATCAAATTCTAACACAAGAGTGAGTAAACCATAGCCTACCTGGGTGCCAAGTTATTGTCAAGATGTTCCCAACTACATGTTTGCATCGACTTCTTGACTTCTTGCTAGAGTTCCTAGCTATGGAGATTAAGTCTTTACCTCTTAGCTCTTTTTATTTTTCTCAAAAATCCATGTTCTATTTTGGGGAGTTTTTATTAAGCCTTTCTTGAGACTAGGCTTTTAAAATCCTAAATGGAGTAGGATTTCATAATTCTTATTCATGTTTCCCGCTGCAGCGAACACCTTTACTGCTGCAGCGGTTTCGCTATGGAGAGCATGATGGACACACGCCTGGTCCACCCTACTGTGACTCAGTTCGTTCGAACTTGTTTGTTTCATTCCCTTTGTTTTTCTAGAATTTAATTTCAAATTTTTAAGTTTTTAAATTCACTCGCTCCAAGGTGGTCGGGGTGCTATAACGGTCGGGCAGGTCGTTACATTATTTTACAGAATTTTTCATGTCATTCGGGGTGAAATTAAGATGAAACTAACTTATTTGTGCTATGTTTCAGGGTCCAAAGACATTGGATAAACAAAGAGACTAAGTCCAAAATATTTCCCAAAAGAAGAGGCAAATGACGAACCTTCAGTCTAAAGAATGGTCCGTCCCTCAGTTCGTCCCTTCCCAGCTGCAAATTCCACAAAGTTAAAAATTTGGGTACCTAGAGTACGGTTGAAAGGACAGTACGTCCTTTCATAGGACGGCCTATCAGTTGAAAGTTAGATCGGAGCTTGGCAGAATGAGATTTCTCTAGTAAAAAGTGAAGTACGGACCGTCTCTCTAAAGGACAGTCCATCTCTTGAAGGACGTAGCTCAAGGGACAAAAGTAGAAATGTAGAGTGCGGTCCAAAGGATAGTTTATCCCTGTTCACTTGGGACTTCAATGTTCAAATTTAATGGGCTCTTTAGAGCATAATATAAATAGATTTTTCGTATAATTTTTGACAAGTTTTTCATTCCTTAGTTCATAGCTAGAATAGAGAGTAGATTTTAGCCCTAGTTCTCAAATAGATTGTAGATTTAATTATTTTAATTGAAGATTATCATCAATCAGGTGGAGATCTAAATTTATTTTGGTAAGAATGTCTTATTACTTCTCTTATCTTCTTCTAGCTATGGGTAACTAAACCCATATTTAGAGTTGTGAAACCAATGGACTGTGAACCCTAATGATCCCAATTTATTAAAATTTTGAGCTATTGAATATTTGATTGATCATTGCTTCGTAGCTTGTGATTAGTGATGAGAATCATTCAATTCTTCCTAATTACTGTTATGAAGCTTGAAATAGAAAATTTGGGTTGGGTTAGCATCAATTAAAAATTACTCAAGGAATAACTGTTGTTTCATGGATTCTCCGAGACATAGATTGGATTTCAAATTGGCAAACAAGCAATTGGGTAGAATGGAGTTCTCTTTAATTTGACAAAATTGAAGTAGATTTACACCTATGGTGATATTAAAAGGCACCCATGAGTTTCCTAAGTATATTTCTTTCATGTTCCTCTCTAGCCATATCACAATTCTTTCACATTGGGTGATTTAGGGGGATCTACCCAATATTGGAGACACTTCCCTAGAATTATCTCTAACTGCTTACAATCTTAGCTTAATACATTTGTAGTTGTAATTAATTCATTCATCCTTAATTTGAATAGTTTCTAATCCTGCAATACTTTACTCTTTAGCACTAGATAGTCTAGGCTTTGAGTAGTCTCTATGGGATTCAATCCCAACTCCTTATTGGGTTTCTATATTTTCATCGATTGTTTACACTACCCGATATTGGGAGTGGATTTGAATGACATCATTAACTCATATTGTAGTTTCCTAGTAGAAAAGCTTAGTCTGATGGAATTTTTGAGATCCTCTCAAAAATTCTACCGCAGTTTTAATTTAGAAAGGGGAAAAGAAATTTTATTAAAATATAGACTGTGTCCCATAGGGATGCCTACGTATCTCTCTTAAATAAGAATCAAGTCAAACATAGTTCATATTACAAAGCAAGGAATAAAAGTAAAAGCTCCAATTCTAAATGCAATATTTCTTAACAATATCTAAATTGATAAGCTTGGGACAAATTTCACCATCTATCTCAGTAAGGTAAGTACTCCTCTTATCAAAATTCTTTGGACCATGTAAGGACCTTGCCAGTTAGGTGAGAACTCGCCTTTAGCTTTATATTGATGTGCAAAAATCTGCTTCGAAACCAACTACCCAGGTGTGAAGAGTCTTGGTTGAACTTTCTTGTTGAAGGCCTTATTCATTCTTTTTTGATAGAGTTGGCCATGACAGACCGTGTTTGTCCTCCTCATGCCGATGAGTGCTAACTTCTCAAATCTTCTTTGTACCCATTCTGCATTGCTTAGTTCTGCCTCTTGAATGATCCTTAAAGAAGGTAGTTTTATTTCAGCAGGTATAAAAGCTTTATTATTATACACCAGCATATAAGGCACAACTCCAATAGAAGTTTGGAGAGTGGTACATATCCCAATAATGCAAAAGGCGGTTTCTCATGCCAATATCTGTAGTTGTCGATCATCTTATGCACATTTGTGGTCTATATGAAGTAGAGTTTTGATGCTTAATTTTGAAGATTTCACATATCGCTCTCATCAAGTTTCTATTTAGATTATCACCATTATCGATATTGATGGACCCAGGCACTTCAAATCGATAAATAAGGTGATCTCGAACAAAATCTTCCACCACCTTGTTCGCGGTAGATCTATAAGAAGTAGCTTCAACCTATTTAGTGAAATAGTCAATTGAAACCAAAATGAACCTATGCCCATTAGATGTTGCAGGCTCAATTGGACCAATGATGCCTGTTCCACAAGTGGCGAACGGCCAAGGTGAGCTTGAGGCATGAAGCTCATTGGGAGGAGCTCAGATCACATTTGCATGGGTCTAACATTAGTGACACCTTTGCACATGTTTGATACAATCTATCTCCATAGTCAACTAGAACCAATCTTCTCTTAAAATCATCTTCGCCAAAATAAAACCATTAATATGAGGTCCACAAGTTCCAACATGTATCTCCCCAATTAAATTGGTTGCCTCCTTGGGATCCACACATCTTAGCAATACTATGTCAAGAGTCCTTCTATATAGGTTTCTCTATTTAGGAAAAATTGGTTGGCCAACCTATGAACAGTGCATTTTTGAACATTTGTGGCCTTTCTAGGATAGTTTCCATTCTTCAAATAGCCTTACATTTCAGCATACCACAACTCACTATCTTTAATTCCCCGAAAACTCAAAAATCAATATACGGGACATAAATTAGAAAATCTAAAAACTGTAGAAATGTTGCAGGATGGCCCACCTGACGAGTGGTTAATTAACCTCACGACTCATTAGGTTAGCCGTGAGGAGGAGGCTGGATAATGTAAATGAGGGAAGCAAGGTACCTAACGAGGGACTTCATGAGTCATGGTCACTGACCACGACCCGTTGGGTCACTCGTGGTCAGACTTGAGTTGAGAAAATATTGTGTTGTCCAATGTACTTGACAAATAGGGTCAAAGAGTTGTGGTCCCCAGTAATGAATCATTATGTCCCCCGTTACCATCCCTAGTTAATTTTTAGCCAGTGTACCTGACGGGCGTGACCAGGAGTCGTGGTCAGTCACCACGACCCGTTAGGGTCACCTGCCAATTTTTTCTAGCAATTTTATAAGGGCTATTTAGTAATTTCCTACTCTCCCAAGATTTAAACTATGTCATTTTAGCATTAATTTCATACATTTTAGTGGCGGTAACGGGTTCTCTTCCTCATTCCCCACTCAAACCCTCTAGAAACAGAATGCAGAGTTCTCTCTCAGTGTATTTCAGAGCAAGAGCTGGGGCAGATATTTCCTCTTCGATACTCAAGAGATTTTTCCAGGTTTCTTTGTCAGGTATGTGGGTATTCAACAGGGAAAATTATTCTTCCCTTGTGTCCCCCAAAATTCTTCCATAACTTCTCTATTAGCTTTAGCCGTGAGTTTTTTAAATACAAAGAAATTACATGTTATTATTCGTCAATCTCTCATAGAATGATATTCTTGTTTATTATTGATATGAATTCCATCAGTTCTTATTTAAATTATCGAGATTCTTGCAAGAGTGAATTGAAGCACTAAATTCTTGTATAAAGATGATTTTACTTGAAAATCTCCCTCTAGTGAATTAAGCATGTTTGGGCTGAATTTTCCTTGAAACTCTTTTATATATGAAATGAGCAGATATTCCATCAATAAGAATAATTTTAGACTTGATAAATTAGTTCTCTTGAATTCTTAAGTTGTTGCTATATTATGGAATTCCCGTGTTGTTGGAAAGAGTCGAATTCTCTATTAGCTGCTTAAAAGTTCAGTTTAGTTAGAATGTAGAATCCCTTCAAAACTATGCAGTAATTGTCAACTAATCAGTTTGACTATAGAAATTCTCAAGGTGTCCGTAGTATCTCCCAGATATCAGAATTAGAATCAGAATTCAGTTATTGGTCCACTAGGCAGTCATGACATTTCAGATATATGGCTCCGACTTGGCCCAGTACCCCAGCTCAGATGTCAGTTTGTTCTTAGACGGTTACTACGCTTCTAGATGAGCAACTCTGACCAGTCTAGAACCCAGTTTCAGAACCTGGTCCGATAAGACTTTCAAGGTACTTTCAGTTATATGTCCCTAACTAGTCTTGGACCCCAGTTTCGAGCTATCATAGTAGTTCAATATAGGTTTTCCAGTGGGAGTAGGACTTAGCACCAAGCGGACTAGGGTTCTAGCGCACCCAGGTTCCCAGAACTACATTTCCAGCATAGTTTACAGTTACAGATTATTGTCATCATTCCCTTTTGAGGACACACTTGCGTTGAGATAAAGGTGTGATTGAGGCATGATTAGTGTGAGCTCTAAGGAAAACTTTGGAGGTGCAGTGATTATGAATTGAGATGCTATGTGCATTTGATTGGATAAGATATGCCTTTGTTTTGCAAAATGAAAGCATTTGTGAATCATGCATTTGAATTGTGGTTGCCTCTTGAAACTTTTCCACATATTTAGGGTGGAAATTTCTTCTCTTTTTTTGTGAGTTGGTGATCATATTTTGGGTTGTCATAGAGTAAGTGGTCATTGAAGCATAAAACCCTTGTGGAGTGGCATGTCATTTCATTTGCTCGACTAATAAGAATTTAATTACTTGAGGATAAGAAATGGTTTTGGAGGTTTGATGAGTTGGTAATTTACCAACTCATTAGGCTCTTAAGCATGAGCTTTAGCTTACTTTTCAAGTTATTTAAATGAATTTTATGCCCTTTTGCCTTTTTATGTGCAGGTATCTAAGTTGAAAAGAAAGTGCATGAAATGGAGTAAAAAGCATGAATTCAGGCGAAAACTTACACTCCACCGGAGGACACCGGAGAAATGCCGGTCAATTGTAGGAAACCACTAGTTTGAGGATAAATGCAACTGATAGCCCGCAGACATCAACCGGCAACTCACCGGTTCAATCGCCGACAGGTGCTAGATCTTGCTGGACCAAAGAGGAGTTTAACCGGCCGATCACGGATGGAAACCGGTGAACTTTCGAAGGCATCGCCAAAAGGTCCTAGAACATCACAGGATTGCAGAAGAAAATGAACAGAGGTTCGGGAATTTCAACTGTTGAACTATCGATTTCATCACAAGTATAAAAAGGCCTGAACAGGGGCAATTACATCTTGCACTGAAAAAGAGAATAATAGTTGCCCTATTTTTGTATATAATCTAGAATAAAGTACTCTGTACATATATTTGAACATTCATTGGAGAAGAAATTTGAGTATTGCTCTTTCCTATTTTCATCTCCTTCCTTAGCAAGGTATAATTATTGTTGCAGACATATTCCGAGTTTGAGTTTGATTTTTCTTGCGCTTAGTAATGAAATCATTGAGTTTATTAATGAATATGCTCTTTAGTTTCTTAATTATGAACGGCTAAATCATTAGCTAGAGGTGTGTGATGATGGGTGTTTAATTAGATTGGGTATTGCTAGATTCATCTTAATATTGCTTAATTAGTGTAAATCTGTTGAATTCTCTTTGATTGTTGGAATGGATGTGATTGTGTGGGGTTGGGCTAGAGATAGCTAAACCCATATTCATAATCCTAAGTAGTGTTTGATGACTAGAAATAGCTCAACTACTAGCCAAAACTACATTGGGCTAATTTAATTGTGTCTTGAGGTTTGAAAGGACTAAAGAGAAAGGTACCCAAGAGGTTGAAAAACATCGGGCGCCATTTCGTCAAAAGTTATTTACACTTATTCAAAATAATTTGATGATCTAGCATATCCCCATTTGATTAACACCCCATTTACACGACACCTCTAGTCTTCATTCATTATTGTCTCTCAATTTTGGTTATTTTGCTATCTTGACTAGCTAATTTATAATCCATAATACTATTGACTTCATTTTTCCCCCAAAAATTTTACTTTTTCATTCCCCTTGATTTGGTGTGAATTAAGTTAAATTTTCTAAACAACACTTGTGCAAATCATTCACTAGTCTCTGTAGGATTCAACTCCGACATCCATTGAAAATATTTATTTTGAGCAACGACCATTTACGCTCTCTCGTTAAGAGGGGTGTAGTTTGGACATTATCAAAAATGGCATAGTTTCTGGGGACTAGCACTTGATATCCTTGAGTTTTTTGCTAATTTTAATTGATCTTGCATTTTAGTTGTTCAACTTTTTTCTCGCTGTTGGTCATTAGGGTGAATTCATATGAGCCAACATACGCAAGCGAGAAATAGTTCAGTTGAATGAAACATGTAGCATGATGAAGATAACCCTGTTATGCCTGTGGTTGCAAGGGCCATTCGCCTACCAGCTATGGTGGGGAATGCAGTGCTTCACATCACTAATATGGTGTTACACTTGTTGTAGATGAAAGGGCTCTTCGGGGGTAAATCGAGTGAGGATGCGAACCGCCATTTGAGGAATTTCTTAGAGATTTGCCAGCTTTTTAACATAACAAATATAAGCTAAGAGTCTATCAGGTTGAGGCTATTTCCATTCTCCCTAACAGGCGAGGCAACTATGTTCTTGGAGGAGCTACCTCCGGTTGTACCACCTCATAGAAAGAGTTGAAAGAAGCATTTTTGGATCATTTTTCCCCTCGTTCAAAGATGTTATAGTTGAGGGATCATATTACAAACTTTAGGCAAGAGCCAAGTGAGCCTTTGCATGAAACATGGCCTAGGTTCAAGAAGAAGGTGTCCCTTTGCCCTAACCATGGTCTCCCCGATGGAGTGCTCATTCAAAGCTTTTATCGAGCTTTAGACTCCATAAATAAATATGTTGCCAATAATCTAGATGGAGGATCAATTATGGATCAGACGTATGGTTTAACTAAAGAACTCTTGGATAGAATGACGAAGATGAATAGATCATGGCATACGAGGGAGACGAATGTTTCGCCACATGATGTTGGTTCTAGTTTCCTAACAGCTGAAATGATAAAAAGAGATGAAGAGAGAGATGAAAATATTGATAAAATGATGACTCAACTAGAGTTAATGACTAAACATATAATGGACGTCGGGCCTAAAGTTGTAAATGTGTGGGAATGCATGGTCCAACGCATTTTGAAAGAGAGTCATCGCCACAAAGATACAAGGATGAGTTCCAATATATGGAAAATTAGATGGGGGTTCTCGACCCGGGTATCAAGGGACTAATCTAGGCCCTTGGCGACCACAGGAAGAGAATCGAGGTTGGAGGAACCGTGATGCACAAGGGTGGCCCGATCAAAATGAGAGATAGGGCAATAGAGAGAAAAATCATGAGTGGGACCGCTATCGTCAAAATTCTAATCATATGTTCGCCCTCCTAAAGCTGAGAAAGCCAAAGCTCAATTGGATGTGAGCGATGTAGGGAACTAAAAAATTAAAGAAATGTTGGCAAGGGTTCTCAAGAAAGTTGAATCAACTGATAGCGCGGTGAAGGAACTAAAAGGGGACGTTTCTAACCTTTCCCAAATGGTGAGTTCATGCTCAGCTTCCATCAAGCATTTGGAAGCCCAAATGAACCACTTATCCTCTCAAATGAACCCTCGAATGAAGGGAACACTTCCTAGTGATACAATGCCAAATCCCAAGAAGGATAGTCAATGCATGTCCATTGTCACGAGGAGAGGTAAGATGCTTAGAGATACGGGCGCTAAGCCTAAGGAAGTTGTTGCACCTAAGGTAACTGATGCAAAAGAATCAAATGTGGTGCCACAAACACCAATTGGTTGTGATAATGTTGAGGATGAGGGTGAGGGAGATGATGATTAGATTCCCTCAAATGATGAAGACGTAGATGCAGGCGTGAAGGACTCAAGTAAGAAAGAACAAGAACCAATAGTTCAACCTCCTTATCCACAACGGCTGGCCAAGAAGAAAAAGGATGATCAATTCAGCAAGTTTATCGACATGTTCGGAAAATTGTCCATCAATATACCGTTGGTGGATGCTTTACTTCAAATGCTTGGATATGTAAAATTCATAAAAGAACTACAGAAGAAGAAGAAGGTTGTAGATGTGTGCACCGGAGAGACAACACATCATTGTAGTGCTATGATGATGAGCAACCTTGCCCCAAAACGAGAGGATCCGGGAGCCGTCACAATCCCTTGCACTATTGGATTATGTGTATTCAAGAAAGCCCTTTGTGGACTTGGGGCGAGTATAAATATGATACCCCTTATAATCCTTAAGAAGTTAGGGCTCGAGAACACCAAACCTATCTGAATGAGATTGTTAAAGACTGATCGCTCTACCTGCGGGTGTTTTGGAGGATGTATTGGTGAGGGTAGATAAGTTTATTCTACCAGCTGACTTTGTGGTTCTCGATTCTGAGATGGATGTGGAAGTTCCAATCATTTTGGGGAGACCATTGCTCGCCACAGGTAGAGCATTGGCAGATGTGGAGATAGGTGAGCTCTGATCTCGGACATAATTGCATGCCCAAGTGCTACTTTATAACTCAATTTAGTCTTGTTTATCTACTTATTTATATACATTCTCATGTGATTTTATGTAAATGTGAAT
>JACEIK010006822.1:0-12027 GCA_018107945.1 Datura stramonium | reverse complement strand
ACTCAGAATGCCAGTGTTATGATAGACCATGGGTTGACTTGGGGTTACTTGTGACTCCAAGTACCGTGTCTCGTCCAGGGTATAGACTCTGGGCGTGACACCACATTTCCATATTCCAATAATCTCCTTTTCCCACTCCATCTACATATAAATCACCATTAAACCCCCACCTTTTCCTCAACCAATACCATTTATCACTCTTCACCTATAAAAACGCCCATGTCTTTCACCTAACTCTCACTACACTCTCACTCTCTACTAGCAAAGTTCCAATTTCCACCATTGTTGAGCAAGTTCAAGCTTCTGCATTTCTCATATGTTCCCATTCTTGTGTTGTGGTAAAGTACTCCTAACACTCTGATATTATTACAAGTTGTATTCGTGGTGCATATGAATGTTGTTATAGCATGTATCTCCCTCCTTTTTGCTTCCCTTTCCCCCCAACATTTCCATTATTGAAGCATTCTTGTTGAATGTTGTTGATTGATACAATGTGAAATTTGTGGGGTAGTAAGGTCCTGACGCTTAAATGGGTGTGGGGAAATAATTGTTATTGTGTAGTTGAGTGGGGTGAAGTCTGAGTAACCCTAAGGGATGAAAAAGACCCAATTTTCCCAATTATAGATCGGATGACGCCATTCTTAAGGTTAATTTGTCATTTTATTCCTTTTTATTTGTGTAGGTAATTCTTTTATATGATGTGAGTAAGTATTTTTGAGTTTTTTGATGTTGGAGTGCATTTTGAAGCAATGGGGATGATGACCACCGGCTATTCGCTGGTCAGGTCCGGCAAAATGTAGATGAAATGCCAGTTCAGGCAAAAATTGGCTTCAGGCCACTGCCTTGATCCTGTGTCGCATCGGTGCTTCACCGATCGCCGGTGGAAGAGCTTCTGACCCAGTGTTCTGCCTATCACCAGCAATTCATCGGCAGTCTGCGGATCACCTCCTGCGATTCGCTGGAATTCCGTCGGTGCTACCAGTTCATTCATGATAATTTCTCCTCCTATTTTTCATCTAAATCTTTAGACTAGTTGTTTTTTGTTTATTTTATCATTAGCAAAATATGAAAAGAAACATTGTGTATGGAACTAACATCGTGTTTCCAAAAAATTTCTTCTTCTAGGGACCCGAGCAAAGAAAAGCTATCTCCACTTCAAAGACAAAGGGCCAAGGAAATTCCAAAGCCACCTCAGCCCCCGCCAACACTAGAGAGGTGATAATATTTTATGTGCCCAATATGAAGGGGAACTATGCTATCTGTGAAGGCCACTCAATCACTATGGAAAAGCGCTTCGATTTAGCGGGCTTGAGGGGTGACTTCCCAAACATCACTACCCAATTGATCGACCACTAGTGGCATGTCTTTGCCAACCCTCTCCTAGATTTTACAGAAGCCTGGTCCCAGAATTCAATGCTTCGTATCAGGACAGGCAGGAGAGTATGAATCACAGAGGAAAAGTTGAGGACTTTCCATTCCTACCCTCAGTGTTAGTATGGGGTGTTGAGGTCGACATGACCCCAGCAACCATAAATTCCCTGTTCTGGGAGGATGAAATTGATGAGGGTACAAAATATTTGGTTTGCCTCACCAACAAAGAGGCCAAATTCAGTGTTATAGCTCCAGTTATCGCCACTGGCACACCTCTCTGGGCATCTATGGGTGGTGAGAAATCTCTCCATGATCTACGCTTCGAGGCCAAGTTGTGGCTCGACTTCATTTGTGGTAGAATCATGCCATCTAAGAATGAACTGCAGGTGAATTTGTAAGCCGCCATCCTGATTTATTGCATCATGATAGGGGTCCTAATTAACTTTGGGGAAATAGTGGCCAATCAAATAAGGAGAAAGGCCAGACAAGTCGACATTTCAATGCTATATGCGGTGCTTATATCATAGCTATTCTTAAGAGCGAGAGTGCCCCTTTTCCCGTATGAGACCCCTAGCGCTGCCTTCAGTGTGATCTTCATTGCAATCAAGAGGAATGCCTATGCTCCCAAGAACAATAGGCAGCGGATGCAGGACTTTGAGGTCCTAGATGAGCCCATCACCCCTTGTTTAGAGCCGACCCCCATGCCCCCGATCTCAACATGGCACATCCTGAGGCATCAGGACAAGCTTTTGGAGGTGCATCAATTCGAGGCTCCTCACCTCCTCCTACTTCCTCACATCCCAGTGGTCTTCAAAAGCTTGATGACCCACTGCCATGAGAGCCAACTCCAATGGCTAGCTAAGAGCCTCCGGGAACTTATCATGAAAATAGTCAAAAAGGAGTTAAAGTCGATCAAGGACAACTTGGGTAAGCTATGTGCTCATGAGGATGTGGTGGAGGGAGCTGTCACCTCTCTCCGAGCTGAGGTTCAGGAATGGAGAGTCGGACACCTATGGAATTACCCGGAATAAAGGCTCTTGATGCAGCTATAGCTACCTCATCTATAACTCTACGCCCTATCGACAATTTATTTGAGGGCTTAGGTGATGAGGAGGATGACGGTGATGTGGTTGGCCAAGTTGGAGATAATGATGATGATGTATTTGAGGACGAGTGACCACACCAGGAAGTCCCTTTCCCTTTTTTAATTGTCATGCACACATTGAAGACAATGTAAATTATTTTTGTTGGGGACAACTTGAGTGTGGTAGGTTGTAATGAATTTGTTTTGATGAATTTGTGCCCGTGTCGAGATTGTGATTGATTAATTTGAGCCCTTGTCAGGGTTGTTAGTTGATGGTCTGAAAGCCTTTTTTGGGCTTAACATGAAATGCATTGTTCCTTTTTGATGTTAGTGTCATTGAATGGGTCCTTGTTCTTATTTTCTAAATTTGTGACTCATGTTTGATTTTAGCCATTGTAAATAAGTAGATAATAATCAAACTCCAAGAGTTTTCTTCCTACCAAGGTTCTTTCCCAATGAATTTTTTTCTTTTTTTCTTTTTGATTGTCTAAACGGGTTGACATTTCTCAATAATAGATTGTGAGGCGACTCTCTTAAGGGAAAATTTCATGTATTTCTTTGAGTCTGTTGTGGAGCTGTTTTGAGAGCTACCACCAAAATTTTTAGGATGTGGCCTGAAACTGAGAAAAAAAATGGGTATTTGAAATTAGAACTATAGCACTCTCTTGTCATACATTGTAGATTCCTTGTTTGTCTTGTGAATTGCATGCTCTAGTGTCTTGAATCAAAATCTTTTGATGATAATGACTTGTGTGGACTCTTTGGGTGTGATGCCTTGTGTGATAAGGATCTTTGTGAATCTCATGCATCTCTTCTTGTCTTGAACTTGCTCTAATTGTTACTCAAGGAGAAATTCTTGATGTAGCTGCACTTAGAACATGATTTTAGGCTTTCATTTTACTAGTCACTCTAACCCAAAATGACCTCCGAAAATGTCTTTCTTTGTGAGCCAATGTTGAGCCTTTTGGACTGTTTAATCTTGGAAACCACATTACAAGAGAACGTCCCTTTTTTATCCCCTCTTCTTGGTAACCATCCTCCCTAATTGCTAGAGGTGAGTGAATGAGAATAATGGGGGCTGAAAGCCCAAAGACATAGGGAGAGATAAGGAAATCAGTGAGAAAGAGGCAAAGAGGCTAAGTTTGGGAGTTTTCAAGAAAGGCAAAATATGACAAGCGTAAATTTTAGGTAGCACCAAATTGTGAGAAAAAGGAATGAAATGATGAGTTGAGAAACCTTAAGGTACCAAAAGAGAAAATAAAAGTGAAATGGTGCTACCTCTTGCTTAGACAAGGCTTAATGTGATAACTAAGGAGCTACAAGGAAGGCCTTTGAGCAATAGAAGAGGAAAATGATTGCAAAAAGAGGAATAAGGTGGAGTGATATAAAAAGTTATATAGGAAGTGTTAAACTATTCACATAAAGGAAATAGGAAGGTTCTAGTCACTAGAGCCAAATAATTGTCCTACCATTACCCCTTGCCTTCATCATGACCTGCAAGTCCTAATTGATTTTAAGTGTAGTTGCTCTTCAATAGCAGCGAATACATGAAGGGCAAGCCTATGGGGCAAGTTTTGTGCATGAAAATTTCTTTTGGGAGAGTGAGTGTGATCATCTTTTTTCTATAATCCCTTGTGTGCGCATTGATTCATGATAAAGAAAAGGGATTATCTCTTGTAGTGAGAGTCATCATTCCCTTTTAAGGACACACTTGCATTGAGGTATAGGTGTGAGTGAGGCATGAGTAGTGTGATCTTTAAGGAAAACTTTTGATGTGTAGTGATTATGAATTAAGATGCTACGTGTATTTGATTGAATAAGCTATGCCTTCATATTGCAAAATGAAAGCATTTTTGAATCATGCCTTTGAATTGTGGTGCCTCTTGAAACTTTTCCACATATTTAGGGGGTGAATTGCTTCTCTTTCTCTGTGAATTGGTAAGCAATTTTTGGGTTTTCATAAAGTAAGTGGTCATTGATGCATAAACCCTTGTGGAGATCCATGTCATTCCTTTTTCTCGTCTGATAAGAATTGCGTTACTCTAGGAAAAGAAATGGTTTAAATCTGGGGGTTTGATGAGTTGGTAATTTACCAACTCATTAGGCTCTTAAGAATGAGCATTAGCTTAGTTTTCAAGCCATTTAGATGAATTTTATTCCATTTTTGCCTTTTTATGTGCAGGTATCTGAGTTGAAAAGAAAGAGCATGAATTGAAGTAAAAAGGATGAATTCAGATGAAAACCAACGCTCCACCGGAGGACGCCGGTGAAACGCCGGTCAATCGCAAATATGAGTTTGGTATTCTTACTTGATTTTTGCTTGAAAAAGAAGAATTAAGTATTGGGGGAGAATTTGATAGTGGGAATGCATGTTATTATGTGGTGTTGGGATAGAGATAGAAAAACCCATATTCATAATCCTAAGTAGTGGTTGATGGCTAGAAATAGCTCAGCTACTTACCTAAATTATATTGGACTAATTAGATTGTGTATTGAGGTTCAAAAGGACTTAAGAAAAAGGTACCCAAGAGGTTGAAAAGTATCGGGCGTCATCTCGTCCAAAGTTATTTACACTTATTCGCAATAATTTGATGATCTAGCATATCCTCATTTGATTAACATCCCATCTACACCACACCTCTTGTCTTCACTCATCATTGTCTCTTAATTTTGGTTATTTTGCTTTCTTGGCTAGCTGATTTATAATCAACAATGCTATTGACTTCATTTTCCACCCAAAAATTTACTATTTCATTCCCCTTGATTTAAATTTGCTAAACAACACTTGCTCAAATCATTCACTAGTCTCAGTATTAGTAAGGGGTGTTGAGGTCGACATGACGCCAGAATCCATAAATTCCCTATTCTTGGAGGATGAAATTGATGAGGGTACGAAATATTTGGTTTGCCTCGCAAACAAAGAGGCCCAATTCAGTGTTATAGCTCCATTCATCGCCACCAACACACCTCTTTGGGCATCTATGGGTGGTGAGATATCTCGCCATGATCTACGCTTCGAGGCCAAGTTGTGGCTCGACTTCATTTGTGGTAGAATCATTCCATCCAAAAATGAACAACGGGTGAATTTGGAAGTTGCCCATCCTAATTTATTACATCATGACAGGGGTCCTAATTAACTTTGGAGAGATAGTGGCCAATCAAATGCGGAGAAAGGCCAGAAAAGACGGCACTTCAATGCCATATGAGGTGTTGATATCGAAACATTACTTAAGAGGGGAGTACCTTTTTTCCCATCACCCCTGGTTCAGAGTCGACCCCCTATGTCCCCCATCTCAACATGGCACATCCTGAGGCATCAGGGTAAGCTTCTGGAGGTGCATCAATTCGAAAATTCTCACGTCCTCCTACTTTCTCACAACACAGTGGTCTTTAAAAGCTTTTAGAAATGACCCACTCCCATGAGAGCCAACTCCAATGGCTATCTAAGCGCCTCCCAGAACCTATCATAAAAACAATCAAAAAGGAGTAGAAGTAGATCAAGGACAACTTGGATAAGCTGTGTGCTCATGTAGATGTGGTAGAGGGAGCCGTCACCTCTCTCCGAGCTATGGATTAGGAATGTAAGAGCCGAACACCTATGGCAGTACCCAACATGAGTGCTCTTGATGTAGCTATAGCTGCCCTTTCCATAGCTCGAGGCCTTACCAATGATTTATTCTCAGGCTTAGGTGACGAGAAGGATGATGGGGATGTGGTTGGCCAAGTTGGAGATGACTATGATGTCGAAGTTGATGACGAGTGACCACAATAGGAAGTCCCTTTCCCTTTTTTAATTGTCATGCATACATTGAGGACAATGTAAATTGTTTTTGTTGGGGGCGGGTTGACTGTGTTGGTTTGTAATGAATTTGTTTTGTTAAATTTGTGCCCTTGTCGGGCTTGTGATTAATGAATTTGTTCCCTTGTCAGGCTTGTTAGTTGATGGTGTGAATGCTTTTTTCAGGCTTAACATGAAATGCATTGTTACTTTTTTATGTTAGTGTTATTGAATGGGTCCTTGTTCTTATTGCCTAAATTTGTGACCCATGTTTGATATACTATCAATATTTTATTCATGTTGGATTTTATTTATTTNTATTGCCTAAATTTGTGACCCATGTTTGATTTTATTCTCCTTTGTAAATAAGTAGATAGTAATGAAACTCCAAGGGTTTTCTTCATACCAAGGTTCTTTCCCAAGGAACATTTTTCTTTTTCTTTTTCTTTTTCTTTTTGATTGTCGAACCGAGTTGACATTTCCCAATGGTAGATTGTAAGATTACTCTCTTAAGGGAAAATGTCATGTCTTTCTTTGAGTCTTTTGTGGAGCTTTTTGGAGACGTACCACAAAAAATTTTAGTAAGTGGCATGAAAATGAGAAGAAAAAAATGGGAATTTGAAATTAGAAATATAGCACTCTCTTGTCATACATTGTAGATTTCCTATTTGGCTTGTGAATTCTCATGCTCTAGTGTCTTGAATCAAATCTTGTGATGATAATGGCTTGTGTGGACTCTTTATGTGTCATGCCTTGTGTGGTAAGGATCTTTGTGAATCTCATGCATCTCTTCTTGTCCAGAATTTGTCCTAAGCGTGACTCAAGGCTAAATTCTAGGTGTAGCTGCACTTAGAACATGATTTTTGGCTTTCATTTGACTAGTCATTCTACATAAAATGACCTCCGAAAATGTCTTCCTTTGCTAGGCATGTTGAGCCTTTTGGACTGTTTATTCATGGAAGCCACATTATAAGCCAACGTCCTTTTTTGATCCCCTCTTCTTGTTACCCATCCTCCCTAATTGCCAGTGGTGAGCATATGAGAATAATGGGGCTGAAAGCCCAAAGACATAGGGAGAGATAACTAAATCAGTGAGAAAGAGGCAAACAACTTAAGTTTGGGGGTTTTCAAGAAAGGGGAAATATGAGAAGCCTAAATTTGAGGTAGAACCAAATTGTGAGAAAAAGGAATTAAATGCTGAGTTTAGAAACCTTAAGGTACCAAAAGAGAAAAAAAAGTGAAATGGTATTACCACTTGCTTAGACAAGGCTTAATGTGATAGGCAAAGGAGCTACAATGAAGGCCTTTGAGCAATAGAAGAGGAAAATGATTGCAAAAAGAGGAATAAGGTGGAGTGATATAAAAAGTTATATGGGAAGGATTAAAGTGTTCCCATAAAGGCATTAGGTAGGTTCTAGTCACTAGAGCCAAATAATTGTCCTACCATTACCCCTAGGCTTCATTATTACCCACAATTCCTAATTGATTTTGAGTGTAGTTGCTCTGCATTAGTAGCAAATTACACGAAGGGAAAGCCTATGGGTCAAGTTGTGTGCATGAAGATTTTTTTTGGAAGAGTGAGTGTGATCATCTTTTTTCTATAATCCCTTATATTCGCATCGATTCATGATAAAGAAAAGGGATTCTCTGTTGTAGTGAGTGGCGTATTTACGGGGGAAATTGCTTCTCTTTTTCTGTGAGTTGGTAAGCATTTTTTGAGTTTTCATAGAGTAAGTGGTCATTGATGCATAAACCTTTATGGAGTGCTATGCCATTCCTTTTGCTCGTCTAATAAGAATTGTGTTACTCTAGGACAAGCAATGGTTTAAGTTTGGGGGTTTGATGAGTTAGTAATTTACCAACTCATTAGGCTCTTAATCATGAGCTTTACCTTAGTTTTCAAGTCATTTAGATGAATTTTATGCCTTTTTGCCTTTTTATGTGCAGGTATCTGAGTTGAAAAGAAAGAGCATGATTTGGAGTAAAAAGGATGAATTCGGGTGAAAACCGACGCTCCACCAGAGGACACCGGCGAAACGCTGGTCAATTATAGGAAAGACTGGTTTAAGGAGAAAATGCAACCAGCTACTTGCCAGTTCAATCGCGACAAGTGCTGGATCTTGCTGGACCAAAGAGGAAATTAACCTGTGGATCATGGATGGAATCCGGTGAACCACCGAAGGCATAGCCTAAAGGTACTGGAACATCATTGGATCACAGAAGAAAACAAACAGCGATTGGCGGATTTCAAGCGGTGAACTACCGGTTCCGTCCCAAGTGAAAAAATGTCTGAACAAGGGCAATTATATCTAGAACTGAAAAAGAGGAGATTGGTTTCCTTATTTTTGTATATAGTATAGAAGAAAGTACTCTGTACATATCTTTGAACATTCCTTATGCTTTGAAAAAAAAAAAAAGAACCCCATTGGAGAAGAAATTTGAATATTGCTCTCTCCTATTTTCATCTCCCTCTTTAGCAAGGTATAACCATTGTTGCAGATATATTTTGAGTTTGATTTTTATTGCTCTTAGTAATGAAATAATTGAGTTTATTAATGAATATGATCTTTAATTTTTTAATTATGAGTGGATGAATTATTATCTAGAGGTGTGTGATGATGGGTGTTTAATTAGATTGGCTATTGCGAGATCCATCTTAATATTACTTAATTAGTGTAAATCTGTCGAATTCTCTTAAAATTATAATTGATTTACCATAGTTGCAAATGTAGGTTGGGTTTTCTTACTTGATTTTTTCTTGAAAAAGAAGAATTAAGTATTAGAGGAGAATTCAATAGTGGGAATATATGTGATTATGTGGGGTTGGGCTAGAGATAGCCAAACCCATACTCATAATTCTAAGTAGTGGTTGATGGCTAGAAATAGCTCAGCTACTAACCCAAACTATATTTGGCTAATTGAGTTGTCTCTTGGGGTTCAGAAGGACTCAAGAAAAAGGTACCAAAAGGTTGAAAAACATCGGGCGCCATCTCATCCAAATTTATTTACACTTATTCACAATAATTTGATGATCTAGCATTTCCTCATTTGATTAACAACCCATCTACACCACACTTCTAGTCTTCACTCATCATTGTCTCTCAATTTTGGTTATTTTGTTATCTTTGCTAGCTAATTTATAATCCATAATACTATTGACTTCATTTTCCCCAAAAAAATTTACTGTTTCATTCCCCTTGATTGGTGCGAATTAATTCAAATTTCCTAAACAACGCTTGCGCAAAACATTCACTAGTCTCTGTGGGATTCGACTCCGATATCTGTCGGGAATATTTATTTTGAGCAACAATTGTTTACTCTCTCTCGTTATGAGGGGTATAGTTTGGACATCATCACCCTATATCCTTGGACCACTAAATTTTTAACTCAGCCTATTAAATCACTTATTAAAAAATTTATTTTATTTGAGAAAATAAACCCGACCCATAAAATTTTAAAATTCTTACCCCAATATCGTCAAGTTACTATAATGATTGGATGGATCATTACACTTAGCTAGTGTTTATAAGGGTTTAAACATAATTTCAAAATGCTTGCAACTTAACCCGAGCTTGCTTCCTGGCCTATTACGTGTATAGTTTGTTCGCCCATTACTTTAAGACTCACTATTCATTAGAAAATGGTCTAGTTTATCCCCTTATGACCTCATATTCTTGTGAGGGTGCTGCTACATATTTTGGGAAAGAGGATGCAAGGAAGCATATTCCTGGAGAAGGAAGTATCATTTAGGATGTAACGATAGTCAAGAGGCCTCTTTCATACCACTATTGTGACAACGACAACAAAAAGGAGTTTGAATTGAATTACTTTATGAGTATTCGCTCCAACTGTCTAACTTTGAGGAATGGAGATCTATTTATTATTGATCCTTATAGTCCTCATAGATTCATCCCCCAATTTGGCTTTTCTCAAGATGCTCCATGTCGATTGGATCAAGATTTTCATGAGGTTTCATTAGAAGATGGTTTAAGATTTGCAAGAATTTTTGTGTTAACTAAAATCAATGCAAAGGCAACATTTCCTCCTAGTAGGTCCAATATGAAGAAATTGTTATTGCTCAATTATAAATCCTGGTGGGAAAAGGTGCATAGGAGCTTTCTTGAAAACCACATGCAATCCCTGATGAATGTTGTTGGTCATGTTATTGATGCCCTTCAAGAATACAATGAAGAGGTCTTACTTGTTAATAAGCCTCTTATTTTAAAGTCTAAGGTAGTTATGCCACATCAGAGTATGGAACCTCCATATGAAGAAACTCAAAAAGAAAAGATACCTTCTTAGAGTCATCAAACTTCTAACAAGTGACCATCTCATGACAAGAGTGGTAGCAGTCATGAAGACCATTGTTTGAAGAAAGTAAACCATCTTTAGATGAGCCAGGAGATACTAATTTTCATATGGTGGAGATTTCTGATAACAATGGTAGTTCTCCTAAGTCTTTGACAGCTATTAAAGAGGTAACAATTTAAACTTCTCTCATATCCTATGGTAACTAAATGAATTCACTAATTATTTATCGTTCTTTTGCAGCCAAGCAACGTTAACATTTTGGAAAAAATTTCACCAAAGTAAGACACAAGACAATAGTAAATCTATAGCGGGGATAAACTCAAGAAATCACATTCGACATCTAAATTGGAGTAAGGGGCCAGTTCTATTCCTCATGGCAGAACTACCACAAAAGCATAATCCAATTCATACAAACAACCAACAAAAACCATGTCTTCTTTTTATGGAAGAAATGTTGTTTTGAAGCTTCGAAAGAATATCATTTTGGAAGGTAAGAACAAGATCCAATATAAGCTATCTGGACTTACTGTAGATCATGCCTCTTCTCTTAAAAATGAGGTCTAGGTGATTCTCGAGGATATAGATGGAAAGGTTTGGATATTTCTCCTTTGAAGAACTAATTGGAGTCTTTATTTAAACTTACCACTTCCTATGACCAAATACGATCGACCCTTGCTGATATGTTTGCGAACATTGAGAAGTCAAAGTCATTTCTAAAAGCCCAGGAACATCTTGATCTTGTCTTATGCAAAGAAGAAGCTGAAGGATATAAAAGCTCTCCGACATGCTGCCAAGAAAGGAGTTGAAGAGGTTGAATCTAAAGTCTCAGATGCTGAAAAAGGGTACCACAGACGTGTTGATGTTTCCTTGGTGATTGCAAATTCCTCAAATGACGTAGAAGGAAAAACAGAGGCTTAGAGCTACCCTTCAAGATTTAGTCAATTATAAGTTATGTTTGGATTAGCCTACAAGAAATATCTTACTCGAAATCTCTTCTCCTTTTTTTTTGTAATTTGGTTAATAAGTTGATGTTCTTGACAAAAATATAAACATCTTCTATTTTACTTTATGTCACACGTTCTTGTTGATTTTTATTTGGGTTTCAGCTTCAAGAATTATTTACTTGTTTTGATATAATGTCATTGTATTAGGCTTCAACTTCCTCCTAAATTTTGTTGGTTATTGTCTTTGTGTTTCTTAGTAGAAAATTATAATGTTGAAATCACGAGTGACTTAATTTCTCAGAAACTAAACTCCTCGATCTAAAACATATACAAAATTCAGGATTTAAAACCATCAGGATCATCCCAGACAATCTTTTAGAAGTTAACCGTATGTGCTTATGATGACCGTTTTCAGGTTTGTGCAACTACGCCAAAAAACCATATCTTGGCGAGAGAATGTTGAAATCACGATACATTCAATTATCGAGCACCTAGACATAATGAACTAAAACACATACATATTTGTGAATTATATTTCT
>JACEIK010006820.1:76599-81294 GCA_018107945.1 Datura stramonium | reverse complement strand
GACTACCTTACTTAAGCAATTCTTCTTATTCTTCTTCTTTCTTAGTTGTAGTTCCTATATTGGTTTTTTTCTTTCTGGGTTTCTCAGGGCCCTCCATCTTCAGAACGGTCTGCCTGGCCACTATGAATATTACGTCAATAGAGTAAGTTGTTCTTTAAGTTGTGCCCTTAACACGAAGCTAGGGCAGCGATCCGAACGCTTGTGAGTGCATTAAGTAAATTAAACAGATACTAGCTGGTCTGAATTGTGCAGGATCAAGCCCTGGCCTTGGAAGCCATCCATTCAAGCCTTCCCAGTCCATTTTTATTGTTTTTTTATTTGACTTTCTAAATCCATATGATATGATATGGCTTTCAAGCTTCCTAGCCTGGGTTTGTGTGAAGCATGAGAACATGAGCAAGCTCAGTCTTTCACTACTCGTGTGACCCCGACTCATGGCTTTTAGAAGGGCCTAAAGTGCATGATGATTCAATTTCCGAAATATGTAAATATAAAGAAAAAGGCCTCCTCTTGCTGTTCTCTTTCTTTCTCTCTCCTATTGACTATTGACATAGCAAAGTCTGGTGCTATTGAGCGTGATACCCGCCCTCTACAAAGTGGTTTTTGAAAAGGTCTTTAAATGACTCTTCGTCTCCAGTTCCAAGAGGATATATATATATCGACTCTTCGTCTCCAGTTCCAAAAGGTTTAATGAATGGCTTTTTCTCTGCCCACCCATGAAAAGACAGACTACATAGGGCCTCCTCAGCCCGCCCTTAAATACCATTTTATCCTTACCTCGCTCACCGCCCCTCAGGCTTAAAGCCTTTTCGTTGTCACCTAATTTACCTAGATCGATGGTGGCTAGTTTTCTAGCGAGATTTAGCTTCGAATTAAGCTTCCGATTTAGTTGGTGCAGACGCTAAAGGATCAGCTGACACTAGATAGGAAAGGTTGATCGAAGCTCTTCGAACCTGTTCCGAAGTCACTTTTAGATTCGGTTTCCGATCCGGTTGATGTTCCGACATCCCGAATCGAGGTGGCTCTAAACTCAGGTTTGCCTACCTCTCTAGTTACAGAGAGAGGAGAGGGGCTTCGAAGCCTTAATTCAAGCTAGAAATCTCGCTAGAAAACTGCAAATACATCAGGATCTAGGTAAGTGGTGACAACGAAAAGGCTTTAAGCCTGAGGGGCGGTGAGCGAGGTAGGGATAAAATGGTATTTGAACCAGGGCGGGCTGAGGAGGCCCAGAAGTGTAGTCTGTCTTTTCATGGGTGGTGGGCAGAGAAAAAGCCATTCATTAAACCTTGGAACTGGAGACGAAGAGTCGTTTAAAGACCTTTTCAAAACCACTTTGTAGAGTGGGTGGGTATCACGCTCAATAGAACCAGACATTGCTATGTCAGTCAATAGGAGAGAGAAAGAAAGAGAACAGCAAGAGGAGGCCTTTTTTCTTGCTATTTATATATTTCGAAATCGAATCATCATGCACTTTAGGCCCTTCTGAAAGCCATGAGGCGGGGTCACACGAGTAGCGAAAGACTGAGCTTGCTCATGTTCTCATGCTTCACACAAACCCAGGCTAGGAAGCTTGAAAGCCATATCATATCATATGGATTTAGAAAGTCCGATCAAAAACAATAAAAAGGACTGGGAAGGCTTGAATGGATGGCTTCCAAGGCCAGGGCTCGATCCTGCACACCAGACCAGCTAGTATCTGTTTAATTTACTTAATGCATCACAAAAGTGCCTGCATCGCTGCCCTAGCTTCGTGTTGAGGCACAACTTAAAGAACAACTTACTCTATTGACGTAATATTCATAGTGGCCAGGCGGACCGTTCTGAAGACGGAGGGCCCTAAGAAACCCAGAAAGAAAAAAACCAATATAGGAACCAAACTAAGAAAGAAGAAGAATGAAGAATTGCTATAAGGTAGTCGCCAAGGCTTTTCTTTTTTCGGTATGTTGCCCATGAGCAAGGAGTGCCACGCACGAGCGGGAGCAAAAGAAAGCAAGGGGAATTCTTCTTTTTGGGGAGAAACTTTGATTGCGTATTGAATATAGATCCATGTCTTTCTTGTTCCACTAGCTAAGACCAAATTCTCACATGTCCCTTTCGCTGGAGCGTAGACTCCTCCCAAGACTCCAAGGTTTTCTTCTCGTCATCTTTCTTTTCAATTTGACCTATCTCCCAAATCATTTCCTTTCTTTTCTCCGTTCAATTAGAATTCCTGCTTTGGCATCACTCTTTCTTCTTTTTTGTACTAGATTCTTATGACTGTGGCTAGTTGTTTAGAATTCTCATCTAGGCTTGGAACATCATAGATTCAAATATGAATAGCCCTTTTGTATCAACCATGCGCCATGTTCATTATATACCAATTCCTCCTGGCCTCAGGCTTAACCCCGAGCGTGTATGTTGCCGTTTATTGTAGACGGCGAGATTGTTAACCAATCGTGAAGGGGTTCGTCACACCTACGTTTTGTCTTCTCGATCGAGATTGGGTTAGCGAGGAAAACAACAATGGATGTTCCTACGTACCACATTAATTCAATCACAGTTAGTTGACAAATGAACAGGGAATGCTCACCAGTTCCTTCTTCCCGATTTCTTTCTTTAGAGACGAGTTACACCGGCCAATAAGGAGATATTTTGGGCTTATCGGATGCACTTCACTAGCAAGAGGGTCGACTGAACACCAAACTGGATTCGCGATTCAGTTTTCGCATCCTGTTTACATGCGATTTGGCGGGGTCAAGCTCTTCGTTCCTCTCCTGTTGGTCGAGTTACTTCGTTACTTCTTTCGCTGGTTGCTCTTTTGCTTTACTTCGCTCAGTTTGTACTTTGGGTTGGAGCACCCGCCCCGCAGGCACGATCAGGTCTAAATTGAGTGTGACCAGCTACAGCCACATCGGCGAGGGAAAGGAAAGGTCGCGATCCCATCTGTATGGACCAAGGCCTTGTCACGAACCGGATTCGAACCGGCGCTTTCCAGATGCACGGTCTGGATTTGAACCTTTCTGATCGTGACTTGAAAAAGAAAGAAGAGAAAACTGGGAGCGGTGCCTGCTTGCTTACCAAGCGATCCTGGCTTTCCATTCCTCTCCCATCCGATCCAGTCTGCACGACCTGATATAATATAATATAGCCAATAAATCCATTCCACTCGTCTAATATTCGATCCAATCGTCAAAATCAATAAAAAGGCTATCATCATTAAGGCAATAGCTGTTGAAGAGCAGCTTCCAAAATGGTGCATAACCAAATAATGCTTTAGCTAAAGATGATTTCGAGCCACGGAATGAATCGAGAACAAGGACGTTTCCACAATTGACAGCAGCTCCTGCAAAAGCAAACATAGCAGCTCAGGCACATCATAACATTTCACGTCACGTCGTCGACGATATCTCGTATATCCTTACCTTTATTATATCATCTCCCCAGTAGAATATTGATATAGACTTGGAGTTTTGTCCATGTTTTTTCTCAGATCGTGAAAGTAGATTCAAAAGGCGAGCTCTCTCCGGTCTTTTACTAATGAAGTTCCGCCCTCTCGGTCAAGTTCATGGCGTTTCTCATCCAAAAAGTCTTTAAAGGCTTCTTGGGGGTTGGAAGCGGCATTTTCTGCCAAGGCAGGATGATCTGTAAAAACTCGCTGAAACTGAGAATAACAAGAGTGTCGCAGCTCCCGGATATGGAGATCCCTGCACTCGAACTCGAGTAATCGTTGATATTCCCGTTGAGAGGGACAATTGTCGAGTTCACTTTTCACTTCTGCCCAATATCCCCCCCTCTCTTTAGAAAGCAGAAAATGCAATTTTCATTTTCCAGCGCCAAAATCCGATTTCGAGCGAAGATTCATAGGCTAAATTGTGAGTCACGGGCCGCGCCCGACAGGACCTGGAGCCCGAATGAATCTTCTCTGATGAGGAGTTTGATGGGCTGGAAGGGGCCGGAAGAGGTGCGCTGCCCTCCTCCCGAAACAACACTTAAAACAACAACAAACGAAAAAACATCCAGTAAATAAACACCAAAGTGAGATATAAAATGGGTGCGTAAACAACACCCAAATAACGAGATGGAAAATAGAATAGATATATATATGATAAAGACAAGTCGGTTTATATTTTTGATTCAAACGAAAAATTTCTACGAACGATAAAGGTCAGGCTCAAAAGAAGGATCTCAAAAAGTGACATATTTCTACCCATGGTCATTATAGCGGTTCTCTTTCCTAGAAAAATGCAAAGAATTGGCTGCTATGAAAGTAAGAAAGGGCAAAAAATAACGAATGATAGCTTGCGGGTTGTATTTGACATTTTTTCGGTACGACCAGCGCGGTTGTTCCCGTTTATTTTCTTATTTCAAGCTCTAAAGCACTAGCACTAAGTTACTTACGGAATCTAAGATCTCTCTCGACACGGAGAACTTCTCTTTTAATACGAAATTCTCGCGAGAATTCCAGTTCCGCTTGTTCCCGGCTAGTGCATCTTCCCTGCCACACTGCTTCAACAACAGTTTAGCGATCTACTGCCCTACCACCAAGACCGGCAAGAGCAGCGGATTCCATAGCAGCAGAGTCTAATAAAGAGCTAAAGCAGCCTTTCTCTTATTATACGATAATAGCACTGAACTTCATTAACAATCGATTCTGGTACCAGCAGATTCAATAGCTGCCTATTCTTTTGCTACAGAACAAGGCATTCTTGCCAAGAC
>JACEIK010006820.1:14099-74099 GCA_018107945.1 Datura stramonium | reverse complement strand
TGCTTCCAAGCCCACCTCCTAAGTCATCGCTCGATCACTTCCTTTCCACCAAGTGATTGCTTAGGGACCTTAGCGTACGATCTGCCATTGCTTCCCTCTCGACTTTGGATCTTAGCACCCAGTCTGTCTGTACAAACGATCTAGGCCTGTATTCGGAGTTTCCTGGGGTTGGTAAGGCGAAATGAGCCACTCTACCCATTGAGTGCTCTACCTCGGGCCATCGACATCATACGCTCTTACTGGAAATAGATTTCGCGGAAAACCAGCTATATCCGATCTTGGTTGGCCTTTCACCCCTTAGCCACAAGTCATCCCTGTATTTTGCCACATACGTGGGTTCGGTCCTCCAAGGCCTGTTAGAGCTTCCTTCAACCTGCTCATGGCTAGATCGATCGGTTTCGGGTCAAATAGGAAGAACTAGAAGATTCCACCTCTGGAAAGCTCACACCTAATGGCTTGCCGCTGTTCCCATCTGCTGACCCATCATGCAAAAGGTAATGCCGTTAGGAGTGAGTGCGCTTTACATGTGCAAAAAGGCTCTAAGCTCCGCTCCTTCGACTGATTGTTCGCATCGAATCTCAGGTTCTCTATTGCACTCCCTAAATAGGGTTCTTTTCACCTTCCCTCACGGTACTTGTACGCTATCGGTCATTGAGGAATACTTAGGCTTAGAGGGCGGTCCCCCTTTCTCGCGTAAAAGCGATCAGAATTCGAACACGCCGCGTTTTACTGGGAAGGATCGAACCATGGGAACGAATCTACAGGGCTATCACCTTCTTTGGCCAGATCTTCCAATCTTTTCACAATTACAGTTCACTGCGCCCGCCTTAAAGGGCGGCGGCTTGAAAGCTTACCTTATTATTAGAGAAAGGTTTGGAACCCTAACCAACGTTTTGGATTTTGGAGTTTTCGCCCCAACCTAGGTTAGGGGGTCGTTAGACCGTAGCTTGCTGCTGAAAACGTTGCTAGGTTAGCGCGGCTCGCTTTCGCTCTTCAAGCCGGCCCCATCAACCTCAACATCTATAAAAAAGCCCTTTCTCCTTTTCTAAATAAGGTAAGCTTTAGGCCGTAGCTTGCTGGTTTTTCCATCATCCAATCCACAACAAATCGAATGAAACCTGGCGAAAAAGAAGTGAACACTTTGCTGAGGAACGAAGCTTCGTGTTTGTTTTTCTTCAAACCCCCCAATCCGCTCTCGCTCGCCGCTACTAACGGGGTCTCGGTTGATTTCCCTTCCTTTAGCTACTAAGATGTTTCAGTTCGCTAAGTTTGAAAAGTCCAAAGAGCGGAAACTAGCCACGGAGCTTGGATACGGTTTCGATCGAGATCCATGGATACAGACGGTATCTCCGCATGGCCTTTCGCCTCTTCAAGCGTCCTTCCTTCTCAATGCCCGGGCATCCATCCAATGCATTTTTTCGATCTTGTACTCCTATGTAGGCTTGTAAAGTATAGCTAGACAAGCGGTAGACGAACACCAACCCAATCTCGAGAAAAAGGAAAAGGCATCCTTAACGGCCTCTATTCCACTGAACGGCCGCTTGAAACTTAATCTATAGGCACTTTCCATTAGTTAGACTTCACACACTATATAAACAAATAGTTGGAAGCGTGCGATAGAAAGTGGAAAACGAATTGATTGACTATTGAGGTCTGCAACAGACGACTATGGGTAGTTCAGGTGCGCTTAAAGTCAACTACACCAGAAGGCATGCCGATCTTGCCACCAACAAACCTTGACTTGACTGTGAAAAAGCTCCAAATAGGCACACAGTAGTTTAGAGTAGAAGGAGTGAAAGCCACTTGACTGTAAGGAAAGGAGCTCTAAGTTAGAATTCAATAGTGACAGAAATGGTCATCTGTGCTTCACAGCTACTGTGTCATCACCCTGCAAAGAGGTGGAAACCAAATCCAAGACTGAACATCAGTCTCATTTTAGACGGGTTGGGACCGGCCTTCTATCCCGGTGAACAATGTTCCACTGATTAGGCGGGGACAGGATTCGAACCTGCAATCTTCAGGTCATGGCTATGAGAAGGATCAATTCCTCTACCCCGCTTCTTCCCTTCTTTCGAACTCCGGAAACCAAGGTTCGACTTGCATGTGTTAAGCATATAGTCTGAGTAGCATGATGTCTGCTTCTAGCGCTTAGGCCACTACCTAAAAGTAAGCTTTTCGCTCTTTTCCTCTTACATAACTTAGATGGAGGAGATAGTAAGCACGACTTTCTACGCAACGATTTCTTCTTCTCTTATGATTTATCAAGTTACAGGGGGAGACCAAGAGAGTAGATTGGCTGGTTTTTCCAGTCAAGTATAGTTGATAATCCCATTTTCGAATATGAATTTTAATAGATTCTCTTTATTATTATATAGCTTTTTTTCTTCCACCTTATCTCCACAGCTTTGGGCGACCCCTTCCCCTTCCTCTTTTTTTTCGTTTCAAGCATGGACCTTAACTTACCGAACTGGCTTAGTAAAGTAGAAATCATTAGCTGTCAACTGTTCATAGTCAGCAGTGGAAGAGGCGTAGCTTGATTGCTCAAGTTGCCCTCTCATGGTTGAATGTGAAAAAGAATTTCTTTTGTTTAGCAACAGTCTTATAAGGATGATGCTTCCCCTGTGCCTTATCAATAATTAATAAGGAAGACCGGGCTAAAGGTAACTACTTTTTGCTCACCCGGTGAAAGGCATAGGTAAAAGGCTATTGGTTGCTTTACTTCCTTACCTCGGGTAGGTTGAAAAAGCTGCTAAGAAGAATAGTTTTCTTTTCTCTTGCGACCTTCCACGCCAAGGAGGGTTGAAGGGATCGATCCCAATAGCCTTTCACGAGGGGAAAGACCCATTCTTTATAGCCGTTACGAAAGCTCCCGAAGAGAAAGAGGTCTTTGCTGCTTGACTGCGGAACCAGGTCCAGGTCTTGCTTTTGGCATTCCCGCTGTTGACGTCCCATCGAGTTAGCTAGTTAAGGGTGAAAGGGATTTAGGAATGAATAGCAGGCAAAGTCCTTGCTAGGAATTCGGGTAACTTTCAGTCTTTAAGGTTACAGGTGAAGCTTACTTCTGCGGTAGCCCCTTGACCTTAGCCTCTTAAGGGTTGGGTTCAGTGGCGGGCTCTTGGGCCGTCCGACCCATATCTGGTAAAAGTGGTGGTTTGGTCTCACACCCCTTATCAGCGTGTCTGTGGGAGCAGTTTGTGCTAGCGTTTTTGGCGCTCGCCTTATGGTTCTCAGTCCTCTTTTCGCCGAGATGCCTTAAAAGATTTTTCCCGCATCGAAACAAGACCCACTATACCAGATTTAGCCAATTCGGGTGCGGATGGGGATTCCCCAATAGATCGTACAGATTCGATTTGGATGCCCCTGCGCATAAACATATGGATAGGGATGCCGATTCAGATGCGGCTAGAAAGGCTCGTTTGAGTGATTCATAAACCCTCGTCGGGATAAACAAGCAAGGGTTTCATCCTCTACTTATGGGAATGCTACTGAGAAATGCTGCTTCAGGATAAACTAGATATGTTGCGAGAGAAACTGATATTTTCCATGGCTTGGACCCTTTTCACTGAGAACTCAAAGGGGGAAAGAATTCTTCAACATAGTCACAAGAAGGTGGTCTACGACCATTAGATCCCTAGAAAGAGGAGCAACTAAGAAGAGAGGGGCATAAAAGAATGAAAGGAATGTCTTCGATCTGGCTCTTATTCCCTGTAGGTTTATAGCACGCGAAGAAGCTAAGAAAGGTATTCTATCTTTCTCTTTTTGTTGTTCGGCTCGGATAGAATTGTTTAGAATCCTCTCCTAGCTTCCTTTTCCATGATATGAAGACTATAAAACGTCGATCAGAGAGCAGGGTTGTTCTAAGATATAGAAGTAGTTAAGGGCTTGACTAAGTAGTAGATATGGGATGAGGGCGCAGGAGAAGGTACTCTAGAGGTAATGTTATACTTCATTCTTCCTCCCGGCTTCCTTTTCTATTCTCACTCTCATCCAACTGATGAATGCAATTGGAGTAGATCAAGCTCTTTACTAGCGAACTGTAATTCTTCAAGAAGATCAGAGATTAACCCGATCAAAAGAAAGCCTATCGAGAGACAGATTACAGCAAAATGACTCATGAGGATAGCTGGAAGCAAGGAACATTCTTTTGCGGCTTACCCGTTCTATAAGAGAACGGTTCAACTGGTTAGCGGTCTGGCGCATTATTCACTGCGCTTTATTTAAAGCAGTGCGTCATCCGGGGTGATAAAAAGAACCATACCCTGTTGACAGTGTCCCTGTCCCTTAATCAGGCTACCCTCGGATTCTTCCCTCTGTGATATTAATGAGGTGGGCGGGAAGGATAGAGCCCAACTTATTATATACGGATACGGATATTCCTTGTCATTCTAATCTTGATATAGTTCCAACAGGCCTATTCTTTGACTCTCCTATAGTGTATAGTATATTCTTTCCATCTTCCTACTAGATGATATTCTAACAACAAACTACCTAGCTTAATAGTTGGCAGCTCCGCATCGTGAACTGCATCGGAAAGGGCATCCGATCTCTCTTTTATGGGCTCTTTCCCTCGTATCTGACCTATCCGAGTTAGCCCTCCCAAGCGGACAAAGAGGTGGATCATCTGATCTTTCAATAGCTCCTTCCGCGATGGTTCAACAGGTTTCTCGTCCGATCTTTTCCCGGGCCTTTTTCTAGCATGTATGGCTTTCAAATACTCTTAACCAACACGCGAATAGTCCATCTATGTGTCGGGAATTTACGGGGTGTAACAATGTCATCCCGGCTATCCCGATCTTTTATCTATTCATTTCGTTAGGTATATGAATCATACGATTCTGAGGATTTTCATTTTCACATTCATCCTACAAGACCAAAATGAGGCCTTTCCTCGCTAGTTGGAATAAAAACCTCAACAGCAGCCTTCATTGAACCCCTTCTTCCCATCCTTACTACCTATGAAACGATTCCCTCTTTCATTCACTAAAGAAGATGCAGCTGATAGATTGATTAATATACATTTGATGGCCAGTTCTATGAATCAAAATCTCGAGTTGGAGGTATCACTGGGAAAAAACATAATTGATTCAGTTTTCTCGATATCAACGAGTGGACTTGAAATCATAGATCCATTTTGTGATCCACGCGACTCAAACAAGAATCCTTTATCTTACCCACCCAGTGCTGTTCTTATTGAATTTCAAAGATCTTGCTCATTGTCGAAGCGCATTTTGTGAAGTTTTCTCATGCCCTTGTCACCTGAGATAAAGTCAACTGGAAACCGTGATTGGAGTCGTGGTTTGAAGATGATGATTTGAAGATTTATTCCATACATAATGGTTTCTTTCTTGCTGATACCGAGGTTGAATGAATCATTCCACCTGCCAACAGCAAAAGTAGAGTTTGGCACAGGTAAAAGGGGAAATCAAGGAGGAATTCCACTTTAGAAAGGAAAAGGGCAGTTCCAAACGAAGGACCCTGGGGCAAGCTTCCCAGTGTCTAAGTGTCAAGTCCCGAGGGCTTGTGTCCGTCGAAAGCTTCCTTTTTACTTTTTAGTCTTTCCTTGCAATGAACCAAAAGGTGAGAGGTAGGGCTCGATCTTAAGGTTTAATTTAAAGTCACTAGTTAGTCCAACTACACGAGTGAAAGGCGAAAGTCAAGATTACATGCAACCAGGTGTAACATGTCAAAGGTCACCAAGTCATCATAAAAGGGAATAGGTTGTTTTGCATACCCAATAACTGAAAGAGTTTGCGGGGAAGGGTAGAGTTGTGTAATATCAAATTCGTAGGTCAATAAATCATTGGATTTGAAATCGACTTTTCTACCTTGGGAAAATACGAATTGAGACTTTCAATGGTCCGCTCTTCTCTCCTCATGATCGAAGTTGACCCCAGAAGTTGGGTATTCCTTCTTAAGAGGACACTAAACCTCCCTATCTTGCTAGCCGAGGGCTTAGTCTTTGAAGATTCAATCTTTCCCCTTCCGGCCCTAGGGAATTGCTCTTATAGTAGGAGGTTTACTGTATCCCCAACTTCTCTTTATTAATAAAGTAGATTGTCTACTATAATTAGAGTAAGATCGTAAAAACAGAAGCTTGTAATATAGCTAGACCAAATTCAATAAATGGAGTTTGGTAATAACATTATGAAACTAAACCCATATGGCAGAAAGCAGAAGCAGCAGGTATGTCTATTCGGGTTTATTCATGTCCAATAAACTTTAAACAAAAGGAGATTTGAGTAGTAGAGTAGAGCGGACAGGCAAAAGGAGGATTGGGGGAAGAGTAAAGACAAGACGAAAGTAAGAGTTCCGGCATCTTATTTTACTAGTTTCATTTTCGTATGATAGTCAGCCCTTTCTAACTGCTCCCTTTCTCGGTAAAGTATAGTGAGAAGCTTCTTTCTTTGCTACTGCTGCCATACCACAAAGAATTCCAATAGCTGCACTTACTTCTTCCTTCAACCCTGAAAAGAGCATATGCATCTCGGGATTCTCTCCATCTCAGAAGTGGATTCCCCTGCAAGGGTACTTGAGTAAGAATACGGCTATAAAAAGCTTATCGAAAGAGGAGGAAAGAGCACAAACTCAACTCTAAAAGTTTCAGTTGCATCCCTCTCTTCGCCCTATAACTGAAAAAAGGAGCACGACAAAAAGCCAACCTTCTTTTTTTATTCATTTGATGAGGGAAGACCTTAAGTACTGAATTACTTAAATTACACCTATATCACAAAAAAGAGATGCTCTAGCTTTAGCGCTCACCCTTTCTCCTATGAGGAAAGTTACTCTTTCCTATTCATGTTTGGCCCTTCCTGGTCTGGATTATAGTATACCAACGACTTTGTCCTTGAATTCATTCTATTTCATATCCACCAATTCGTGGAAGAGACCAAGGAAGATTAATATAGATTTAGGGTCGGCAGGTGGGTCTAGAATAGATTCCACAACGGGTCCTGATTTTTTAACAACAGAGGCAAAAACTTACTCTTTCAAGTCAAAGTCAAAATCAGGTAGACTAAGATGGAGTTTATTTTACAGTTGTTCCAGGGATATGGGTATAGAGTGAATTCTATTCACTATTTATGAAGTGGAGTGCACTCCTTATATCATAAATATAAAAGTCAGTATGGTTCCCCGGGAGACACGCAGACCAAGTGAGTTTTTGCCGATCCAAATGTGCGAAAGATTGAGGACTATGAGGGTACGGTGCTATCCTTGTATTTTGTTTGTTGCACATGGCCTAATGTACACTTGCCCCCTTTTTCTCACTCTTTTGGTGGTTTGTCAATTTGAATCTATTTTCTTTATGCTACCGAAAGACGAAAGACGTAAAGGAGAATCGACTGCCTTTCCTTGCGAAGGATGAATCAAGGCCCAAGCTTGGTTTGTCGAGCAAGAGGAGAGAAGGATAAACAAGGATTTCATACCCTATGCTAGTTCTTTTTCTTTCTCCTGTGATATGCCTTTAATAAGTCCTCCACCTATTCTCGTTTCGACGACATCTATGATTGTGAAATTAAGGAATGAACAAATTGCAACAATCATGTTCAATTTCTTTTTATAGTTTTAGATTGTTGTGTTTTATAGTCAAGGGAGAGAAGGAAGCTCATGGAAAGGTAGCTTGCATACCTTTTCCAGGCCTAATTCTTTAATAATCACTACCTCTTTTCATACTTCCGAGGTTGACCATCTTGCTCGCGCCTAATAATGCAAGAAAAACAAAGGTTTCCTCTACAGTCAATTGTGGAAAAAGCACATCATCTTGTGTCAATGAAACCTGCCTAGCACAAAATTACTCAATTCTGTATGGAAGTTAATACAAAATCATGTACATTGAAAGAAAGACTTTCGTATATTCTTGGTTCTAAGGCAATAGAAAGAGAGAAGGAAAAAAGAAATATTGATGGATAGGTAATATACCTCATATTGATAGTTGTATGATGTGGGATGCTTGCCAGGCGTGACAGTTCCTCTGACATTTTCTTGCAATCTTCTTCCCAATATCTTTAACAAGGTTATTTTCCCACTGCCAGAAGGCCCCATTAAGGTAAGAATTTCACCCCTACTATTATACCCTTGAGTATATGCTTGTAATTGTCATGCTCAAACTGGGAAGCTACCTTTGATACAACTGCCTTGACAGGATTGTTGGAGGAAGCTTGGCTAATCTTCACCTTGTACTAACATTCGCGAACTACATTCCAGTATTCATTTAAATAGTAGAAGCCAAAACTCTTTAAAATATATCAACAATTTAATTCTTTGAAACATTTCGAGAAATGAGATTGGTTAGAGAAAAAAACTACCTTTGAGAAATATGGGGATGGGTTGGATCTTTATCAGCAAAATTGATGTATCATCCTCTACCTCATATCAATTTTAGAGCCGTTTCTAAGGTAAGATTAAAACATGAATTCTATGTTATGGCTAAAGTCATTGCTTCCGCACCGCATGGAACCACCAATGGAGGGGACAATGAAAAATCCTCAATTTCATCTTGTCTAAGATGCACCATTGTGTCATTAACTGCAAGTTAAGTGTTGTTATATCCTATTTAGCTGGTGTTGACAAAGTTCATTGTTATATATGGTGGATAATATAGAAATAACAAAAACTCTACCTAAATCTTGAAATTGTTGAGCAAAATGCTTTCTATGGGAAACTTCGAGACTTTTAGAATTGTGAATTTCTAGTTTACTCACGCAATTGGTGCGCTTTTACTTTCTTCAAAATTCTTTTTTAACCAAGTATTCAAATGACACCGTTTGGGGTATTCTAACTCAGCAACGACGTACTAGCGGTTAATATATACTCAATCAAATCAAAGTGTTCCTTCTGATATCTAAGTTTTTTAGATGAAACGGTTCACACAATTCACCATAGTAGAGCAGGCAGAGGTGCAGGATTCGAGTCTTGCGGCCACTTATTAACAAAGGGAGGTAGGAGATCCGCTAATCGGTAAGGGAGAGGGGCTTTTTTTATAAGGTTAAATTTATGTATATAGATATAGTGAGTATGCATGCGGGGTGTAGGTATACAACTTACAAGAAAGAACCCCAAGTCAATAAAGTAGTTAACCAAACACAAGTAACTTGTTTGTCGCCCTTCCTTCGATGCCTGCTCATTCTTCTTCATGTCATCATTTTGTTGTGTTGTTTAGTTCATAGGTCCTAAGACTTTCTTGGAAAGCTCCTCTTCCTCTCCTTATGTTAAGAAAAAAGAGCACTACTTGATTGAATGAACATTGGTTGAACCTTTAATTGACACCAGTCATAATGCCACCCACGTCTTTTTTCTTTTGAACAAGCCTTCTAAATCCAATTTTTTGTCATTTTATTTAAGTTCATAATAATAATAATAATAGGCGGGTTTTTATTATAAAAATAAAAACAGAGACCCGCCATCTACTAGCATTGTGGTTTTCCATTGATTCTTTATCAACGGCCCACCCTTTCTTTGAACCTTGTCAATGATCGAACTTAAAGTCATATGAACTCATTTGTCATTTAATGAGTAACTAAGAACAAAGGAGAGGGATATGGAAAGAATGAAGTAATGAAAGAGGAAATCATTACTAGTAGTAACGACTTGTTATGATCCATTAGATCATATAGGATCCATGTCCTAGGTGTATCAAAAATTCTTTCGCTAAGCGCATATAATAAAAACAGTGAAAAGGTCCACCCCTAAAACCAAGGTACTAACAGCTGAGTCCTCTCCAAATCGTAGGAGATAGTTTCCAATCATACAGCTCACCAACTTCACTTGCCTCTATGGGAGGCTTGCTCTGGGCAAGTTTGGATCACTTACAATATACTAGGGTCTACGAAGGAAGGGATTGGGTTAGGCATTTTCAATATGATTCTTTCCGTATTTGTTCGATGATAAATGCGAGTCTTTTTTTTTTTTTTTTTTTTTTTGTCCATTTTCTTTCTACCTCTATCGTAAAATGATCAAAAAGGAAGGCGAGCTTGCTTCTTATTCCAGTTTGATCTCTTCCATCTTTACCTCGCTCGTTGTCACCTATGTTGAAGAAAGGTTTGAACCCTATAGAGAATGAAGAGGGGCCAAGGATCTTTCCTCTCAATAGTGCTTTTGAGGCTCCCCTGAATAAGTAAGGCCCCTTTAGCCTAGGAGAAGGTGGGGATAAAGAGTAAGGATTGAAGCCCCTTAGCTCGCCACCGGACAGAGGTTAGCTGTAAATATGTAGATCCAAGTGTAGTGTGGTGTAGTGGTAGGCACTTCTAAGCCCCTTCCCATCTACTGGATCACTTAGTGCTTTAGGTACTATGGACCTCTTCCATCCATTGCAGCAGAGCCATTTCATAGGTGTGAGGGGGCTATGCAAGCTTCTTTTGAATCAAAGGTTGAATGAAATTAATTCTTTTTTAGATATCAAAATCTAAATCGGATAGGATAGATGGATGGATCTATCTTTCTATTCATATATATTACTAAGAAAATGGATTTCTATAGTGTTGTAGCGTAAGAAGAACCCCAAATCCTTGATTTGGCTAGGGAAATACCGTGACCGTTTGGGCCTGTGAAGCAATGGTGATCGTGCTTCTACCAGCTTTCCACACTACTTTTTCTCCATGCCTGTTATGCATGCGCTTTGCACGCCATTGGCGATTTTCTCTCCTCTTATTCTTCATTGGATGGTTCGGATGGACTCGCCGCTCTTTCCCAACTAAAATTGAAAGGGCGGTATCACATCGAGATGTTGATTCATTTTCCGCCCCCAATGAGATAGAGAATTTGTAACCTCCTATTTAGAATTTTAGGCCCTTCATCTTTCTGAATCGACACCTGGGCCTGGATCGCGTTGTTCTAACAACCATGTGGAGTACCTCAAGATATGATTGCGCTGTGAGTAACCGGGAGTCCTATTACACCTAAGGCCACCTTCAATTCACCAAACCAAGGTTCATTCCTGTGTAGTCATTGTGACTCGTACAAGGATATTGAGTAGACAGTTGATGTATCATACTTGATCCTATCTTTCGTAGCATGCATTCCCATCCGTGTCGCAATCGACATCTTCGGTAGTTACGTGTCCGGCAAGTACCTGAGAACTACCTTTTGGTCCCCCAAACTTACTTACTCGTGGCAAACTCTCGGACGCCCAATGACCTATAATGCTAGTCACTACTCCTGCTGGGGCTAGAAAGTAAGCCCTACAACCCAAAGCAAAATAAGAACAAAGAGGAAGTTTTACAAAAGCCAATGACCAGGGTATTCCTCAAGGTATGAGAGAACATGTAATGGAGAAGGTAATAGCCAAAATAGGATTTGTTTTGTCTTGGGCGCCCAAATAAGCTATATATTTGACACAGGTTTGTCGTAATGCTAAAACTATGGCGGATGCATCTATCGTAATTGATTCATAAATAAAGATACTAATTAGTAGTGATTAAATTCCTTCTATGGTTCCACATGAGAAACCAAGATTTCAATATAACCTATAATGTCCAATTAAACTATGAGCTAGGAAGTCTATTTAATTTCATTTGGGCCATGGCGCGTGCTCCTGTAAGATCATAGGAAGCAATGGTGCAGAAAAAGATTTGCTGCATGTAGCTCACAAGAACCATAAATAGAAACACGAAACATTAGCAGTGTGAGAGATTTTAGGCGCAATAGAAAGGAATATTGTAATCGGGGTGGGTGAACCCTCAGGATATTAGGTGCCCACATATATAAATTCAAAAGATATAGAGTCTCGAATGGTAGGGAGTTTTCTTCTGGGCTCAAGAGATCGACCCGAGTTGAAATGGAGAAACAGATTTTCGTACTCCAGGTCACAGAACGAGTCGTCCTGTGACACATGGGGGTAGAACACGAGTCGTGAAGCAACTCGCAGTGAGGTGCTAGACTTAAGCTGGAAATTGCTAAGTTTTGGGTGACCATGGGCATGACCATGAGTCGTGGTCGCACCCACGACTCGTTGAGCCGCCGTTGCCAAGGATGGGGTGAAGGAAGAATACTTTAGCAATGAAGACTATAAGCTGTGGTCACTGTGATGACCCATGAGGTCCCCCTTTAAGAGCCCCATATGAATGTTGACAGTAACGACGACGGAGACCACGAATCGTGGTCCTTGGTAACGACTGCCCACCTCGGGATAGGCAAGCTAGTTATTTTATGCGAATATAGTTAGGGCTTATCCGTAATTCCTATGATTCTAAGGCCTAAACTATGTCGTTTTAAGCTATGAATAGTGAGTATTAAGAGGGGTAAGTTCATTCTAGGCTATTTCTATTCGTGCATGAAAAGTTAGGAAGCCAAGAGAAGTGATCAAGATTAACTCCTTCAAGTTTAATAATTCTCCATTGAGCAATTAAGGGAGTTGTACAATCTGATTCTCTTAGGTATGTAGGGTTATGAAATGGTGAATTTGTTCACACCCATGCCCAATCTCTCTCTAATTCATGAAATTCTATTGATAATTCTATGGGGTTTATCCCAATTCTTATGAAATTCTTATGATCTATCTATGGGTTAATTTCATGTATAAATCATGTTTTACGAATCATGGAAGATTTTATAACTATTTATTTAAATTTCTACAAAACTATGCCCAATTATATATGTTTCATGATAAATCAAGTTATGATCCTACTTTGATTTTTTAATGTTCATTAACCCATTATGATTTATGACTTGGTGATATGATTTGTCTCAAATGCTCATCATGAATTTATGAATATCAAGTATGTACATGTTTTACAAGTATGCATGAACCTCATGAATTATGATTTATGATTATGGACGACTCACGGTCCTTACTCTCATGGCTAGATATCGTTTATTTCAAGCAAGCTTATGGTTATCATGATTTTAACTAGCTTCATGAATCTTATATATTACCTATGAGCACTATATATGTTTTGGGAGTATTATTTAACCACCAAGTATACCTGGGTCCAAGCATACTCCGAGTCTCATAACTACGCGTCAACGTAGCCACGATGGGACCTTCATGTTATCGCCCCGTTTGCCCAAATGGGCCCTCTGTTGTGATATCACAATTCTTTTCATGGTTCTACCCTTGGTAAGGTACGAATTCCTCCTGACTAGGGGTTTACAGGTCGAGCTCCATGTGTGCTCATATGGGGTATGTCGGTTATAAGAATCTCCCACTATTCCTCATGATTTATGTAAGATTATGATTATATACTTTGGCTCAAGTCATGTTTAATAAAGCTTTTCTCTCATGAATATGATTATAAATGATTTACGAATATTTTAAAAACCTTGAGCCTTATGTTTGCATTATGATATTTAGGTTACGATCACATTGTCCTACTTATGACCTTTTATGTATTTTAAATGTCCGTTTTACTTACCTTGCATACTCTGACATTCCACGTATTGGCCGCATACTCTATGTTGTATCATTTTATGATACAGGCTCTGATCTCCAGACTCATCCCCATCATTAGTCAGCGTATGGAGTTAGCACCCAGCTTCAAAGGGTGAACCTCATCTCCCGAGGACCATTTGTTAGTAGTTATCTTTGTATTTTCGGGCCAGACTTGCTCGTTAGTTGGGGGTGTTTTCCCATCAATCTATCAGATATGTTAGAGGCTTTCAGATTGTATGTAGTAATCATCTTGTCATGTATGAAGTGAATTCCAAAGGTTGATGTTATGTAATGATTAGACTTCCGCTATGTTATCATGTTAAGTCTTCCGCTTTTATTGATTGAGTTAGATCTATGTTTATGCCATGGGTCGACTTGGAGTCTCTCGGAGTCCTTGTCCCGTGTCTCAACTGAGCCTATGTTCAGGTCATGAAAGAGATAGATAGGGCCCTACAAGTTTTTAATTTGCTGCCAAGAAATTCTCAATGAAAAAGTGTTCTCTAAACTGAACGTGAAAGAAGTTTTCCATCATACGACTTTTCCTGTAACTCTACTCTCAACCTGATTATATATCCAAAAAGGTCCGCCCGGCCATTCTACATACTGCCTAGCATAGACGTGGTTATCTGAAGTGGATTCTCTCTTTGTAGTAGATGTCGAACCTGTTGTGCCCTATTGACTAAGAAGGGGGCGGACACAATAGCTATATGGACCCTTCCTTTCATTGTTACCAAGAGCTTTTTCGGGCCGAGCCGGAATTTTTTGTTAGAAAGGGCAGGCAAAGCCCGAAGGCTGCTATCCCAATAGGGGAGGGGTGGAACGAGGAAAGGAACGGACGTATTACTTTAACTATAAGAAGAAGGCCCGCAATCATACCACAAAATGGCCAAAAGAGCGTGTTCCTTCGGGACAAGACGCATCAGGCCATCCTCGGCCTTCTTCGTTTTCAATAAAAATCTCAATTCCGAAAGCATTTTTCTTCCCCACCGCACCTCCCTCTCCCTTTGTCGAGCCTTTGTTTTATCGCTCGTGAGCATTCCTTTATCTCTAATTTTGTGGGAATTCTTTCTAGCCTTAGTAAAATAGGAGGTGGGTTTGGCTTGAACATAGGCTCAAATAGAATTTGAAGGGTCCTAGCTACGCCATGCGTTCAATACAAAATCTGAAAAGCTGCAGGGATGAAAAAAAAGAGGGCGCTTCCTGTGTTGTACTAAAAAAAGACCTAAGAGACGAGCATCTTCTCTTAGGTTTCTTCCCTTTCTACCACTCCGCGGCTGCCCAGCCCGCGTTAGGGGAAGATTAGCAAAGCGGGAAAATAAAGAGGAAAGAAGAGCAGCATCTATTCTCTTCGCGATAACTTCCAAACTCCTAGAACCATTGAATGTCTGCATTCATTTCGTTGGCAGAAACGATCCATTCCATTTGGGGCTTCGTAACCCATGTACCCCATTTGAGAATCAATGATAGATAGACAAGAGATAACAACGATATATTCTCACAAAAAAATTGTGAGATAAAGAGCAGATGGATCTTATCCTTATATCGAACACTCATTCCTATCTATTCATCAAAAGATCTTTGTTAAATACAAAAATTTGCCTTTTTTAGGAATTACTCATATCCAAAGCAGCTTTTCACAAGCACCGCACCATACAACTAGTTGGGGGGCTGTTCGCCTATTAAATCAAACAAAGTAAGTAGTAGGGGCATTCAGCCACTTGACTGTAAGGAGATGGGCTTCATAGAAACTTTCATTCTAAAGAAAAGCAAAGAACCAACCTTTAGTCAATAGGATCCTACTTCCCTCTTTCCAACCTCATCACTTCAATTCAAGGGCAAAACCCGCTTCCTAGTCACTGGGCTGAGCGCACCTTTGATACTTCAATAGGGAGAGCAGTTTGATATGACTTCTTTTGTTCGATAGGGCGAAGGAAAGGCTACTTCAATAACTAAACACTTCCAACTCAAGAGGGGTTGCCTTTGAGAAGCGTTGCCAAGAACCAAAGCCCTACCTAATATGTCAGAGCCTGACTGAATCCAATCTATAAAACCCGAGATGAAACACTATTTCTTCCCTTTCGTCAAGTAGGTAAAGTAGGCATACGAACCACTTCGCTTTAGACTTATTGGAACAAAAAGCAAAGAAGGAGGTAGAATGGAGAAAGGAAAGGGACAAGGGCGGTTCTGCTGTCACGACCCGAACATAGGCCCGGATCGAGACACGGGACAAGAAGCCCCAAGAGGCTCCAAGTTGACCCATGGCATGAACATATATCTAACTCAATCATAGATAAGCGGAAGATCATCATGAATAACATAGCGGAAGTCTAAACATAACACAACATCAGAATTCATATATAAGTCTAAAGCTAAATACATCTATGTTCAAAAGGCCTTCTAATACTGACAAGTTGATGGGACAAGACCCCAACTAACTCGCAGTAGCCTAAAACCGAAAATATGAAATACAACCTGAGCAAAAGGGCCCGCGCAAGATGAGGACTCACCAACTAATACTGAGAAGTGCTAATTCCGGAAGTCTAACTAGCGGTGGGACTGAGTCTAAATATCGGAGCCTGTATCATAAAACAATATAGCATAGAGTACGCGGTCGGCAAATGGATTGTACCGAGTATGCATGGTAAGTAAATCCGCTAAGTAAAATCATAAATCATGCATATTACAAAACATAATTAAGATAAGATTCTGAGAGTAGGGATTACAAGTTATTTTCTGAAATCATGATCCGAACATAATCAACATTATAATCAATTGAATGACCCAAAGCTGAAAACTCGATAATCATAAATAAAACTTCTAACATTGGGTCAAACCTAAAAAAATAATGTCATGACTGATGTACATGCATAACTAAAATCACGAGGAACAATGGTAGACTCTTCATATAAATCGCATATTACCACGATAGAGCTTATGTGGTCCCGACTATCACACTTCAAGTGGGTAGAGCCATCCAAAGCTTTGCCGGGGCAAGGATGCTATGCAATGATATCGATATCAAGCTCAAGTTCCTCAAAGGGGGAAGCTCCAAAGGAGGTCCCAGCCAATCTGATCATCTGTTGGCGCGTAGTTCTGAGTCACAAGGTTGACCGACCCTTAGCCTACTCGGTGCTAGACATTACTCCCAAAACATACAATGCGCTACATCGTTTTTCAGATGAGGCTGACTCATAACATGCATACATAAATCAGATTATAACATGAAGAGCCTTGGCTCAAATCATACCACAAGTTGAACATAATTGGGAGTCTTTACTCCAAAACCATGTGGTAAGCTAATTCATGAAATCATAAAACATACTTGTACATATGGGCTTGCCCATTACTTAACATGCTTGAAATCAACTTGATTCACTTTGAAAACATGAACACAAATATGGGTAATTTGAATTCATACTTTCTTCATAAACATCTCATCATGTTTGTACACATACTATGGCAGATCTCAATCATGAACTTTCATGGATGGGCATCATAATTTAAAAAACTTGAAAGACATAATTTATAATTTAAAACATTGTAAAATCTTTCCATTACTCACAAATATCATTTAAACATGATTAGATCATAATCATGATTGAAACTTAGGAATTCATGCATTGGGTAAAAACTCCATGGAATCATCAATTAGAACATCGTGAATTGAGAGAATTGGGCATAGGTGTGACAATTGCAATCTCTAATAGCCTTACATACCTGAAGAGACCTGATTTCTCTCACAATTTCCTTGATTGCCCAAAGAGAATTAAGGAAGAACCTTTGAAGAAACTAGCCTTTGATCACCTCTCAAACTCGTCTTAAAACACTTTATTCCGAGCTTAAATGACGAGTTTAGGCCTTAGGAATATAGGAATTACGGAAAAGCTCTTCATAAACTTGTAAGGAAAATCAGACTTCCAGTCCCAACGAGGAATGGACGAGTCTTGCCCCTGACCATGACTCATGGTCACTCTGTCATGAACACTACCAAATCTTCCTCTCGAGGGTTACTACGAGGGACACCGGCGACTGTGGTGTACCCAAAGACTCAGTGGTGACTAGTCGTTGCCAACATTGCATGCTTCCTTCTTCCTTCAACCATCTTTGACCATGGTTGACTTATCGATCGTGGGGTTGACCACGATTTTGTGGTCACACCCGTGGTCACCCCAAACTTAATATTTTCAACCAAGTCCCAAACCTCTTCCCAGAGTCACTTAACGACTCGTGGGTTCCATACGGGTCACTAGACGACTCATCCTGTGACTTGGTGCAGAAAATCCTATTTTCTCTGTTTCAACTCCCAGGTCTGATCTTAGGGTTTTTGGGGTATTACAATACCCCCTGGGAACATTCATCCTCGAATGAAAACATACCAAAAGCAGAAATGCAATCATCATACTTAAATACTAAAAATACATGTTGAACCTAATTCCTGAATCACATATACATCCATTTACATGAAAGAAACTGGGATACATGAGTTGAACATGAAATTGAATAGCGTACTAAGGAGGAAATCGATACCTCAAGTCGGAACAGCCTAAGGAAATAGATATGGGTATTTAGCCATATTTACGTGCTTCCCAATGCAGTACCTCAACATGCCGATTCCTCCATAAGACCTTCACTGAAGCTACTTTGATTCTTAGCTTTGAACCTAATGATTTAGTATTTCCATCGGAACGTCCTCATAACTAAGGTTGTCCTTCACACCTACGCTCTCCACTAGAACAACTAGAGTAGGGTCACCCAAGCACTTCTTTAAGAGCGATACATGAAAAACTAGATGGACTGAAGCTAATTCTGAGAGAAACTCCAACCCATATGCCACCTTGCCTACCCGTTTCACAATCCGATACGGGCCAACATAATGGGGATTGAGTTTCTTTCTTCCCAAATTTCATCACTCCTTTCATGGGGGATACCTTCAAAAACACCCAATCATCAACTTCAAACTCAAGATCTCTCCTCCTCACATCCGCATAGGACTTCTGGCGAATCTGAGCTATTTTCAACCTGTCCCTTATGAGATGAACTTTCCCCATAGCTTCATGGATCAATATGGACCGGTCACCACAGCCTCACCAAGTTCAAACCAACCAATAGGCAATCTACATCATCACCCATAGAGAGCCTCAAACGGAAACATCGAATGTCGAATGATTGTTGTTGTTATTAATGCAAAATCAATGAGAGGCAAATGATCATCCCAACTACCTTGAAGTCCATCACACATGCTCTCAACATGTCCTCAAGAGTCTCGAATAGCTCTGCGCGCCCGACACCTGGCTCACGAGGAAATTTCCGTATTGAGCTTGGATTTGAGTACCAAGTCCCTTTTGAAATGATTTCCAAAATTGGGAGGTGAACTGAGTACCTTTATCCGATATGATGGACAAGGGCACTCATGCAACCAAACTAACTCCTAAATGTATAATTTAACACCTCGCCGAACTCCAGAGTTTTGACTGTAGAAAATGAGTTTTTGGTCAATATGTCCACGACCACCCAAATTGAGTCATACTATCGACGAGTGCGGAAAACCCTGTGATGAAGTCCATATTGATTCCCTCCACTTCCAAGTAGGGATACTAATGTCTTGAAGCACACCTCCCAGCCTATGATGCTCCACTTTCACCTATTGACAATTCGGATACTTAACCACAAACTTCGCCCATGTCCTTCTTCATGCCATTCACCAACAGACTTCCCACAAGTCATGGTACATCTTGAGTGGCCCCTGGATGTACAGAGTATCTAGAACCATTAGCCTCATGCAAAATCCAATTCCTTAAATCATTAACATCCAAAGCACACAAACGACCCTAATATTTAAGCACACCATCCCCCCTTGAGAAGACCTCCACCTTCTAATTCTGAAACACTTCCTTTAACTTTACCAAAGAGATCCTCGTCTTATCTAGCTTTAACATCGTCAACAAGTGATGATTATGACTCATTCGAATAATAACACCACCATCAGTTGAGTCAACCAAATGAACTCCCAACCGTGCAAGCCGATGCACATCCTACACCACCTTCCTCCTCATCTACATGGAGCACACTCTCCATATAAAAGCCTAGTAAGAGCGTCTTCTCGCCACATTAGCCTTGCCCGAGTGGTATAGTACACTCATATCATAATTCTTGAGTAGCTCCTACTACCTTCTCTGACGTAGATTTAGATCCCTCTGTGTAAACACATATTGTAGGCTTTTGTGATCCATAAAAACATCTACATAGACCCCGTACAAATAGTAAGTCTCCAAATCTTCAAGGCAAACACTACCGTCTCTCCAATTCAAGATCATGAGTTGGATAATTCTTTCCATGAACTCAACTGCCTGGTAGAATATGTTATAACCATACTACGTCGATACACACCCAAGGCCGATCCTCGAAGCATCACAATACCATAAACCCACCGCCTCAAGTAGGGTTAACACCGTGCCGAGGTGAGTCGAGTCTTCAACTCTTGGAAGATCCTCTCACAAGCCTTCTCACCATTGGAACTTCACCTTCTTTTAGTCAATATGGTCAACGGTTATGCAATAGATGAAAACTCCTCAACAAATCTCCGATAATACCCAACTAAACCAAGAAACTCCGATATCTCCGAAGGTTTAACCGGTCTAGGCCAATTCTTCACCGCTTCTATCTTTTGAGAGTTCACTTGTACACCCTCACTTGAGACCACATGACCCAAAATGCCACTGAAGTTTAACCAAAACTCGCATTTACCGAATTTAGCATAAAGCTGGCGATCCTTAAGAGTTCGTAGAACCACCCTCGATGAGCGGCATACTCCTCCTCGCTCTAAGAGTATATAAGGATGTCATCTATGAACACCATCACGAATATATCCAAGTATGTCTTGAACACCCTATTCATCAAATCCATAAAAGCCGTAGAAGGATTTGTTAGTCCAAATGACATAACTACAAACCCATAGTGACCATATCGAGTCCCGAAGGCTATCTTCGGGATGTCACTCTCCCGAATTCCCGAGCTGATAGTATCCGGATTTGAGATCTATCTTTGGGATGTCACTCTCCCGAATTCTAAGCCGATTATATCCTAGATTGAGATCTATCTTCGAAAAAGAACATAGAAGAAGCTGTCAAACAAATCATCAATCCCCGGGAGAGGACACTGCTTCTGATGGTGACCTTGTTCAATTACCGATAATTAATGCACATATGAAGAGAAACCATCTTTCTTACGGAAAAAGAGAATCGCACCCCATGGGATTTTCAGGTCTAATGAAACCCTTATCTAGAGGTCCTTCAACTGCTTCTTTCAACTCCTTTAGCTCTAGAGCCATTCTGTACGGAGAAATAGATATAGGTTGTGTATCGGGAAGAAGGTCAATGCCAAAATCGATTTCTCTTAGGGGGTGACGCGGCAAAAATAGCATACCCGAGCTACTTTATAACTTAAATTAGTCTTGTTTATCTAAGTTATTTTATACATTTTCATTTGATTTTATATAAATGGGGAGATATGTGCTAACCAACATGATTAGCCTCTCGTTTTTGTAGGTTTTATGACTTTGAGGAACTGATCCATGAGTTGGTGAAGTAGAGGCTTGGAATGAAAATTAAAACGCTAATGTCGCAAAGAGGAGGCACAAAATGTCTTCACTCGCAAGTGTCGGCAACATGCCACGGCAGGCAGGTTGCGCACAACACCACCTGCACGTTGGGCAACGTGCCACGGCAGGCTGGCTACGCGACATGGAGGTGCTAACGCGCTGCCCAAGCAGCGTGACACGCTGCCAACGCGGCAGCGTCAGTTTAGGAGCCTATTTTTGGTGATTTCTAGAGAGCCGTTGCCTCCGTGTCACGGAGGCAGTGCTCCGCGATACACTCCATGACACGGAGCCGTGCCAAGACAGGCTAAATTAAGCACGTTCGCCATTTACTATAAATAGGCACCCTTAGCTCCTAATTCCATTTTGGTCATTGGCTTATTCTGGGAAACTACCTAGGAGTGAAGGGAGAAGTGGAGAACTCATCTAGGGTTTGGAAATTCCTTTCTCATCTACCAAACTCGTGCGGCATGTAGTTTAGAGAGTTTAATAGTAGTGTAGAGTAGTTTTACGAACATGAATGGCTAGAACCCTTCCTCTAGGGTTGAAGCTATGAATTATGATTGTGATTTTAAGGATATTTTTGGAATTAAGTTATTGATTGTTGTTATCGTCTTGCATTCTCCGATTGTTGGCTGTTTTTATGATTGATCACCATGAAAGCATATTTGTTAGCTTGGGTAATAGCTTGAGAAAGCATTGCCTAGGTCGACATGAGAATGTGAGGAGGAGCATGTTTGTATCTAGGGATAGATTTTTGTGTTCGTGGATAGAAATATACCTAACACCTTGCTTGGTTGAAACACTGTGGCTTATGAAAGATCAACTTGGGATGTCACATCACCACTCGAAGAAGTAGTTGTGAGGCTAAGTTAAAGTTAAATGGTTAGACGCACGAAAGTCCCAATCGTTTCGCAAACCACAACATAATTGATTGCCCGCGACTAGAAATTAGCATCCCCGCTCACAATGATGCAGCTGAGGCCAGATTTCCTGTTTAGAGGCTCGAAAGACCATGAACATGCAATTCTAATTATGTGAAACAACTATTGATAGTTCCATGCTTAATCCATTGCAAATCGTAGTCTCGCAAGATTATCTCGTTTAACGCTATGTTGCTCCTAGAGTACTCTTCTAATATTTCATTGACCAAACTTAGACTTAATTACATCTCAATCGAAAATGTCTATCACCAACACTTTAGGTATTTCAGATCAGTTAGTCTGAAATGGATAGTTAGAGGAATGGGTCCAGTCCCCGTGGGTTCGATAACTGGGTTCTTAAAAGAGCCACTATATTACGAAACTCCGTACACTTACTTTATCGCTGATGTAGAAAAAGAGTCGTCAAGTTTTTGGCGCGTTGCCGGGGACTCGGCGAAGTTTTGATAATTTATCTATTTTTGTGTGATTTTTTGAATTTCCTTAAGTGTTGAGAGAAACTTGGTCTTAGTTTTGACTATTGGCAGGTGATGCTGTCCCGCGAGTCAAGAAATAGAGAGCTTGGGGAACCGCTGATCAAACCGTAACGTCAATCCATTTGCGAAGGAGAGTAGCTCTAGAGCAAAAGTTGAAGAGACTTCAAGAAAAGGTACAACAACAACCACCGCAAGTGCTACGTCACTCCAAGCAATGGCAAGAAGAGCCCTGGCCACAAGTGGCCATCCCACTAGCGATGAATGCGACTCTAGTATCCGTAAATCGGAGCCTGGAGGGAACTTTGAACTTAAACAGAACGATGATGCAATTGTTACATTCTAGTGGTCAGTTCACTCGAATGGCACATGAGGACCTCGCAGCTAAAGACTTACGAGCTTTCTAGAGAGCTATGGGACATGTTTGTCCCCACCAGCCATGTCCACGCATTATGTCCGACTGACCCTCTTCCCATTTTCATTGTTGGGAGAGGCGAAAAAGTGGCCGAAGGCTGAGCCACCGAACTCCATAACTTCAATGGAATGACTTGGCTAAGAAGTTCCTTATCAAATTTTTCCTTCGTGCAAGACTGTGAAGGCGTAGTTGAAATACCTGGCCCCGCAGGTTCACGAGAACTTATATATGGCTTGGGAAAGATTCAAGTCATTGTTGAGACTGTCCCCATCACCAGCAATCAAATGAAGTGCTGGCCCATACCTTTGTATAATGTCTGGACCCACACACAAAAATACTACTAGACTATGCATCGGGTGGCAAGCCTTGGAGAAGATATATGATGAGTTGTGCCACTTTGTTGAATGTAATTGCGCAAGGAAATCCAGAGTGGCACAAAGTTGAGTCATCAAGAGGGGCGTGAAGAAGATCGTGGTTGATAGAAGCGTATGGTTTGAATGCCTTGCAAGTACGCTTAGCTTGCCTCCAACAGCAACTGATGACTCAGTCCAATAAATTGAGTATGCACTTAACACTGTGTGGCCAGGTTAATGCAGTTCAGCAAGTTCCTAGTTGGTGTGAAATTTGTGGTAGTAATGGGCACAACGCAGAATCTTGTGGAGCCAATTCTGAATCAGTCAATTTTGTTGGTAATGCAAAAGAACAGAATTTCTCGGAAACAACTCCAATGTAAATTGGGAGGGCCACCCGAATTCTTCTTGGGGTGGAAACCAAAAGCAGAATTTTATGCATACTCAACAACATCAGTATCAGCAAAATAGGCAGATTGATGGGCATAGTAGCAGCCACATTGAGGAAACACTGCAGAAAATTATGGAGACCCAAAATCGCTAGCAGAAAATCAAAGCAGGGACGGGCAAATGCACTTAATGAATCAGCAAGTAGCCACCCGCAATCTTGAAAAACAAGTGGGTCAAATAGTACGCTCAAAAATATGAGGCCGCAAGAGGGATTACCAAGCGACGCATCCTAACCCCGGCATCAATGCCATCAGCCTTAGAAGCGGAAGGCGCTAGCCGATGCAAAGGCTTCAAAGAGTTGAGAAAGGAGGTGCAGCTGGAATTGGTAAGACTAGGACCATCCACCGATACTGAGAACATCGTAGGGAAACAAAATGCGCAACCTTCAGTGCAGCCAGCACAAAGCCACCTCACCACCCTTCCTCGAGATTCAAAGAGCAAGGAGGAGGAACGTTTCAAAAAGTTCTTTGAGAGCTTTAAAGAACTTCACATAAATTTGCTCTCTTATTGATGTCTTGTAGGGAATGCCCAAGTGCTAAATAATTTGAAGGATGTGGATGGCGAACAAAGTTAGATTGGGGACGTCCAGATCGTAGCACTGACCGAGGAGTGCAACATAGGTATTGAGCAAATGCCAAAGCTCAAAGACCCCCGGGAGTTTTACTCCTCCCCATACAAATTGGTAAAGCCGAGGTGCTACGAGCTTTGTGAGACTTAGGGGCAGCAGTTAATCTAATGCTCCTATCCTTATTCAACACCCTGGGGTTGGGAAAACCGAGGTCAACAAGGTTGATGCTCAGCTAGCCGACAAGTCGCGAGTGACAATTCGATGGAATCATAGAGGACTTTCTCATCAAAGTAGGTAAATTTATTATACCTGCTGATTTTATTGTTTTAGATTTTCAGGTTGATGACCAGGTACACTTAATCTTGGATGGCCATCCTTGGCCACCGGGAGGAGCTGTGATCGACTTGAAAGAAGGGACCCCTAAAATGAGGGGGTCGAGGATGAAGAAGAAACCTTTCTGCGTCTACTAAGAAATAAACCCATCCGCACACTACAGAAACTCTTGTTAGGTAAGTGTGTTGGCAGAGGATGAATGTGGGGTGGAGGAGTCCACTGTGAGCACGGCCAAAGGCAATATCAAGTGTTCAGCCCAAGTCTGATAAAGGACTTCAATTGGAGAAGAAGTTGGAGAAAGGGAGGAACAGAGTGAGGCTGTATCCTCTAAACAGCAAAAAGAAAGGAGATGGTTCTCGAAAGAGAACCTGTGTATGAGGATGTCCTCAAAAGGCAAGCCCACGCCAGGCCACAACAGAAAATATAAGGGCCGTTGGGAGGCAACTCAAGGGTACTCAAGTACAATTTGTAATTTTGATTTTTGTTTTAATTTTGTTATTTTTCAAATTTTTTTTTTGTATTTTTGGTGGAAAGCTAGGCAATGTAGAGGGGAAGTCTCGAGTACCTCGAGGAGGAAGCAAAGAAGCATGGAAGAGGAAAAAGTGTGGGTCGACTCACCCACTATAGCAAGTTGAGAAGAAAACATGCTTTTAGCTAGGCCTAAAGGCCTTAGGAGCAATTACCCTCTCGTGAATGTTAATTGGATGCTATGAGGACATAGCATGATTCAAGTGTGGGGTGAGGAAATTTTTAAGGAAATTTCAAAATTTTTTTGTGCTTAACAAATCATTGGTGAATGTAATGCTTGTGTGAAAAAAATTGGAAAATTTGAAAAAAATTTTGTGAGTCAAGCATGATCGTGATCACCTGTTGATTTTTCTTTTCGGTTCTTTCCGACGGGGGTCTTGGAACCGAAGAATAAAATTTGTTATTTTATTTTTCTGTATTTAATGTTTTAGTAGTATAAGGACTGCTCCCTTCGACGATGGATGGATGACGCACTGGCCTTGAGGAGAATTATCGGCGGATGCTCAAGCTTGAAACCGTAGCTAATGGATGTTTGATGTTCTTGTTATGTGCTGAACACATGATTGTAAGATGCAAGTATGTTCAGTGTTGAAGCATGTAAGTGTATAACTGTGTTTGAGACACTTAGGCTCTTGAATTTGACTCAATAGGATTGAAGCTTAATTTTGAATTCTTGTGATTAGCCGAGAAAGAGAGTCTCTATGGAATGTGTCTTAAATTGAGCATGTGCCATGAGTGTAAGGTTTTTTGAGTATTCTATGCTATTGTGGATTGTCTAGAACTTGTCTGGTGTGTTTATTAAATGAAATGAAGGATGAATTGTAGGAAAATGATTTAGCATTTTGAATTAACCTAATTTTTATCCCCCTCGTTTTACCTACCTTGAGAAATTAATCCTAGTTAGCCTCATGGAGCCTTGAGCCTATTCTTTTTGATAGCTGCAACATAAGCTTAACCTTTTCTTTCATTAACTTTGGAATTTAATCCAAGCTCCTGCGTTAAAGAGGAAAATTCAAAAGAGTAAAGGAGGAGAAGAATGAAAAGAAATGAAAAGTAGCAAGTTGTAGAAGTTGAGAAAGGACAAAGGTGCACTTGTGTGAAAGTGGCTGAGCACTATTAAGGAGTAAGAAAATAAATTCATTAAAAATTATTTATAAAACTCCTTACTAAAAGCCAAAAGTGCCTAAATAAAGGGGGCAAACAAAAGAGGGAAAAGAAACTACCATGATAAAAGGTGAAGTAATGGAAGGGAAGTTCGCAATGAGGGCGTGATGTATTAAAAGTGCTTAGGAAAGATAGTCACTATTACTGGCCAGAATAGTACCTACTTAAAAATTGAAAGCTACATTACAACCTACAAAGTCCTAACTCTACCTTACATTCATACATCTCAAATTAGTGAGTAAAACACTAAGGGCAAGCTTATGGGTTATGACATAATGCATGTGAATTCTTTGTGAGAGTGAGTGTAATCTATTTATGTACCCACACATGTTGTGATGTAAAAAATTGTTTTGCGTGTGAAATTGGGTAACTCTCTTTTCCGTGAGAGGGCACATGTTTAATGAAGGATAAAATTCATGTGATTTCTAATCAGTTGATTTGCATGAGTTTGTGAAGTTTAAGAGTCGATTCTTGAGGGTAAGCAGTCTTATAAATATATTTCATTTTGGTATTAAATTGTGCATGTCATTTAATGCAAATCACGTAACACTATAGTCGTAGCTCGAATTATCTTGCTAAATTAGTTATGTGGGACTCTCCATATGCATGATATAAAAGGTTGTTCGAGGACGAACAAGGCTTTAAGTGTTATTGTGATCGCGGGCAAAAATAGCATGCCCGAGCTACGCTTTATAACTTAAATTAGTCTTGTTTATCTAAGTTATTTTATACATTTTCATGTGATTTTATATAAATGTGAAGATATGTGCTAACCAACATGATTAGCCTCTCGTTTTTGTAGGTTTTGGATGACTTTGAGGAACTAATCCATGAGTTGGTGAAGTAGAGGCTTGGAATCGGAATTAAACACGAACGTCGGCAAAGAGGAGTGCACAAACAGCCCACCTGCGCGTCGCAACATGCCATGGGTGGTGGTTGCGCACAACAGCTCACCTGCACGTTGGCAACGTGCTACGGCAGGCTGGCTGTGTGACATGGAGGTGCCAACGTGTTGCCCACAGCGTGACACGCTGCCAACGCGGCAGGGTGCTGCCGAGAGCCTATTTTTGAGCATTTTTGTGAGAGTTTTCAGAAGGCTCTCCGTGTCATGAGGCAGTGCTCGCGATACACTCCATGACACGGAGTCGTGCCAAGACAGGCTAAATTAAGCACGTTCTCCATTTACTATAAATAGGACCCTTAGCTCCTAATTCAATTTTGGTCACGATTTTTATTCTGGAAAACTACCTAGGAGTGAAGGGAGAAGTGGGAGAACTCATCTAGGGTTTGGAAAATTCCCTTCTCATCTACCAAACTCGTGTAAGTATGTAGTTTAGAGTAGTTTAATAGTAGTGTAGAGAGTTTTATGAACATGAATGGCTAGAACTCCTTCCTCTAGGGTTGAAGCCATGAATTATGATTGTGATTTTAAGATATTGTTTTGGAATTAAGTTATTGATTGTTGTTATCTATATTGCATTCTGATTGTTGGTTGTTTTTATGGATTGATCACCAAGTGAAAGCATATTTGTTAGCTCGGGTAATAGCTTGAGAAAGCATTACCTAGGTCAGGACATGAGAATGTGAGGAGGAGCATGTTTGTATCTAGGGATAGATTTTTGTGTCTGTGATAGAAATATACCTAACACCTGCTTGGTTGAAACACGGGGCTTGGTGAAAGATCAACTTGGATGTCAAGAGTCACCACTGAAGAAGTAGTTGGGAGGCTAAGTTGAGTTAAATGGTTAGACGCACGAAAAGTCCCTAATCGGCCTTCCGTGAAACCACAACATAATTGATTGCCCGCGACTAGAAATTAGCATCCTCGCTCACAATGATGTAAAGTGAGGCTAGATTGCCGTGTTTAGAGGCTCGAAAGACTATGAACATGCAATTCTAATTATATGAAACAACAATTGGATAGCTCCATGCTTAATCCATTGCAAATCGTAGTCTCACAAGATTATCTGGTTTTAACGCCATGTTGCTCCTGAGGTAATTTTGTAATATTTCGTTGACCAAACTTAGAATTAATTACATCTCAATCGAAAATGTCTATCACCAACACTTTAGGTATTTCGCATCACACTAGAAATGGATAGTTAGAGGAGCGGGTCCAAATTCGGGTTCAACAACTGTCTTTAAAAAGAGCCACTATATTACTTGCACGACCCATACACTTGCGGACGCGCCGATGTGAAAAAGAGTCGCCGTGGGATTCCTGGTATATCATTTGGGAAACACTTTTGGATACTCACATACTAATCGGAACTGATCGACGGGGTCTCTGACGTAGCATCCTTAACCCTAACTAGATGATACACGCAACCCTTAGAAATCATCCTTCCGCCTTAAGGTAGGAAATGAAATGACCCACAGTACGCTTGAACTACCCCTTCCAGTCTAAGACTGGCTCACCCGGAAATCTAACTTACCGCATGGGTTCTATAATTGATCGAGGCATAGCATGTAAATTGCCAATATATGCGAGGATAACATCAAAGCCGGGCCATGGCTAACTCTACTAAATCTGGCCAAGTGACTTTATGAAGGACTGTGATAGGGAAATTTATATACACCCATCTAGCTATAACTAAATCACCATCTCGAGTAGAGACTAAGAAGGGTTTTGATAAGATTTCGTGATTGACCCGAAACTACTAGAAACATAGGGTGTCACAAACGATAAAGAAGCCCTGGATCTAACAATGCATATACATCAAGGTGGAATACTCATAACATATTATTGACTACATCTTAGAAGATCTTCGCCCTTGTTCGGCTGTCCGGATGACTACACGCAAGTGCACATGGTCGAACTAGTAGTAAGTGGCTCAAGTAAGCCAAGTATCGATCCTACTGTGGACCGGACTACGGGGCAAAATCTACTCATGTCAATTTACCGTTACTCTAAAAATGCGTACAACAATGTGAAGAAAAGTTTTTTTATATTTTGTTATCTAATTTTATACTGAGGCTAAAATAAATATACAAGTGAGTCTCGAATCTTATGAATGTGAGCATGCTGAGGCTAAAATGAACATGTAAAGAAATTAATCATCGATATAAACTGTTTTATCTTTTCTCCGCTGTTAGTCTAACTTATGCCTATGGATTAAAACTCGTATTTAATCCAACTTAAGAATCATAAACCTTCCACCTACATTTCTGTGTGATAAGAAGAAATTCATGTTCAATCTATACAAACCGATTTCACACTTGACTAATAATGACTTTCAAGTATATTTCTATCCCGAAGGTAAATCACTCTCAATTTTCCCAAACTAAGAAAAGATTATATCCTATTAATTCACAACTTTCCAGTTTCGTGCTCTCTCGAGTGAAACCGGACTTTTGAGATATACATTAACATTGGCCAAATATTAATGCAGTAAGAACAAGAATTAATAGAAAACCATGCAAGAAAAGATGAAAACCAGATGATCAACAATTACATTTCAATACAATTGTTCCTAACCTCAAGCAAGAAGTGAAATTAGCCACCATTTGTATTTGAACACGTTAAATGAGTGTAAATCATACAAACAATTGAAAGAAAGGAGAAAGGGATAGAGAAAACCCTAAGAATTTCGTCCTCCTCAACCGCCCGTAACCCACGTTCGCCTCCACCCAATGACAAATAAAAATAAACCTAAGTGTTCTATTTATACTGGTGAGAATTTTTCCGACATCAAGCAACGTGTCACGGAGTGCATCACGGAGCACCGCCCCGTGACACGGTGCAAACGCGTGAGGCTCTCTCGAATTTGGCCGTCCGCTACTCAGTCCTAACGTGGCACTCCGCATGCAACGCTGAGCTTGCCTAAATGTGCCACTGCAAACGCGCACCTTCCCGGAATGTCAAGATCCATGTAATTAGGTCCAACGTGCCATGGTGCAATCACGGACCCTCTCTGGAAATCTTTGCAATTAAATCTCCTGTGACATAATGCATCCGCGATGAGTAAGAGACACGGCCTCCATCACCGGGAGCCTCTTTACTTCTTTTGCTTCCCTTGGCCACCCCTTGCTCTCTCCCGAGTCCATCTCTCGATTCCTCCCTACATGCATCTTAGCTCCATAAAAAGTAATGTTTTTCCCGTAAACAACGCTAATCATGTTGGTTAGCATAAATTCACACTTTCCTACAATTTACATGAGAATGTACAAACATTGTTGGAAAATTAAGACAAAACGATGCATTTGAGTATCACTTGGGCATATAAATATGCCCAAGATCTCTTACCCCACACTTAAATTCTTGTTCGTCCTCGAACAATAATCTTACACCTCATGCAATTGACAATTATATGCTACTTTGGCTCGACAACTGAGCTACTGCTATACCGATTATTTACATAGCAAATCATCAAGAAACCATGCATAGTATCATCATTATAATGAAATTCAACATATCAAGGCCTCCTAGACATAAGAATCGACTCTCGATATCGGCAAACTCATGCAAATTAGCTGAGCAAGATATCCGACACGAAATTCATTCTTTCTGGCCAAGCATGTGCCCTCACAACACAAGAGAATTTCCCTTGTTAATCACATGAACTCTAAAACATTTCATGCAGGGCATACACACACAATTTCACTCTCTCTCCCAAAAAGAATTCACATATGCATCGTCATGAACCATAAGCTTGCCTCTAGTGTTTACTCCACTAATATATAACGGATGCGTGATGTAAGATCACGTGACTACGTGGGTTCTAATGTAAGCAAAGTGGAACTAGTATATAATCTGGGCTAACCAATAATAGCAACTAGCAGCTTCCTTAACCGCTTTTTAATACATCCCATCACATTTCCGGGGCATAATTTCTTCCTTCCTCCTCCCAATCTTGAAGTCTTACTTTATTTTCGTCCCTCCACTTCTTTTTAAGCACAATAACACACCGTATCAAACCACAAGATTAGTTATGCACTTTATTTTCTTTAAACCGCAAGTGCACCTTGACTCTTTTTCTTTACTTTCATCACTTTGCTTTTTCCTGCTCTTTATTTTCTTTTCACCATTTCAATTCCTTGACAGTATGGGAAAATTATTTTTCTTGAGCGCTTAAGAGCTTCGGATTTGGTTTACGACAATGAAAAGAAAGGGTTAAGCTTGGTTTACACCTTCGAAAAAGAAGAAAATAGGCTAAAGGCTCAATGGGCTAACTAGGATTTGACATTCAAGGTGGGTATGAAAAAAAAAGAAAAAAACTTTAGGCTAAACAAAGAAACGCCTACATCCTTTCCTACACTACACTTCCTTCATTTTGTTTCATATACACACCGTGCAAGTTTAGAACTTCACAATAGCATGGAATAAACGACTCCGCTATACACTCATTGCACATGCTCAACTCAAGACATATTCACGTACTCTTAATCAGCTAATTACAAGAATTCAAAATTAAGCCTCAATCACACCGAATCGAATTCTATGGCCTAAGTATCTCACATATGTACAAAATTGCATGCTTTCATACTAATCACCTTTGCATTCTAAACATCATGTACAACACGCAACAAGAATTTTGTAGCCATAGAGTAGCGACATGCATGGGATACAATTAAACAAACTCCAAAATTGAAAATAAAAGCTACTCCTATCGACTTCATTCCCTTAAGACGGCCGTCATCCATCCATCGTAGGGAACGTCACTATTTACGACTCGGTTCAATGGGACTCTTTTCTCGGTAAAAGAACCAAACAAACGCGAGAAACCCAATCATAAAATTAATTAACGAAAAAATTTTAACAATATTGATGATTTCGACAAAAATATTTACACACTAGCTACCTATTCAACAAAGACAACATACAACATGATATTTATAACATGAAACATACACACAAAAAGCACAGGTCACAATTTTCTCAAGCACAACAACAAAACATGCATATACATACATAAATCAAGACAAAAACCAACACCACCTAACTACTCTCACCCTACACTTAAAACCACATCGTCCCTGTTCATACAATAACAAAGCACAAAAGTTGGTGGTGGAACTCCTTGATCAATCAAAATATTCCAATTCTTCTCGTCAAAGCCGCCGCCTCGTCTCCCATGTCTGAATCTCCCTGCCGTCCTCCTCCGACTCAAGGTCGGAATCCTCGCGACGGCTCCTCATCATCAGTGGGGACATCATCATCCACGGGCTCACAAAAATCAGGGCCTACACGATATTGAGCCCTCGGCATTTTCGCCGAAAGGGTAGTCTAGGCCGTAGCCGCCGCAGCCTCATCCTCCGCCGTTGGCCTCCCGCCTCATGCGCAGTTGGAGACCCGCATCCCGAACATAGGGCCATGTATCGATCATCCCCGAGCATGTCGCCGGCTAGTGTAAGAACTGGCCCGTGAGGCGTTGTCTGGTGCCTTGTCTTTGTGGACGCCCACGCACCCTCTCCATCTATGGGATATAGTCCAGGCCTCTTCCTCCACATCCAGGCCTCCTCAGGGAACGTAATAGCAGACCGCCAAACCCGTACTGCGCCCTTGATGCAAATGGGTTTCTTCATGGCGGATATGATCACCGCCCCAACATTTATCTCCACTTCTTTCATCGTGGCATACACTGTGCATAATGCGATCTCTACCGACATCTGCCATGTGCACCCCCGGAATCAAGCAGGAATACACTATTCTCAGGCCAGATCCTGGCTTCCCTGTTCATCTGTGAATAAGTAATGTCTGATGGTAGCCCCTCTCCTTATGCTCGGCTCCAACATGCTGTCGAACTGCCCACACAATGTACGCCCTGATATCCGCATATAGTGGAGTGATATTCACCGCCAGAGTACATGGGCATCATTATTCTGCGCCCCCAATATGGCATTCAGTGATGAGGCTCAAGGGTGAAATTCGGCCCCTTATTTTGATGGTGTGATCATGAGCTGCCGAGTTCCAATTTGCATAGAACTCCCGGATCAAGTGTATTGCACTCCTTGGGCTCTTCAAAGATGAAGCGTGTACTGACAAAGTTGTCAATACGGTGTACAATGCAGGGGAACTCTTGTGCTAAGTGGCTCCTTTGCAATATGCTCCTCAGGGAAGTACTTGTTCTCTTGTGCTTTGTGTACCATTTCTTCCTTCCTCTGTCACCCATCGGGTCTCCGTATTGGCGGCGTTGGCCGCGTTGAACCGCTGGTGCCGCCGGACTCCGGCTGCTCAGCCTAATCCTCTTTCTATCAGCGCCCGACGTAGATGCGCCCTTCCTTTGTCTTGCCTGCTCGACATCGTTCCTGACAAATAGAGCAGACAGTCCCAATGTCAGTCAAATTTATAATTAGCTTTCGACTAAGGTTGGGTTAGGCTAGGCCACCCCACACTTAGTCTTCAACCATAATTTCAGCATCACGGCAAGAACAAATTTATTTCTAATTTACAAAACAAGAAAAAAGAAAAAACAAAACAAAAACATAAACAAATATGCCTTGTGCATTTACAGAATTCGACGGTATAAATTCAATTGTACTACCTTACTGCATACCTAATCACAATATTACCATCGATCATAATTTTATACATAAGACTTAGCAATGAAAAAGAAAAAAAAATGAAAAACTATTTACCTACACAAACCTGTGCCATTTACCCATTTCTTGCAAGTTACAATTTACCCGCAAAATCCCAGGTCTTTTAACATAATAGCATCTAATACTACCAACTCATCTCACCCAACATATACAAACCAACAAGAATTCACACTTCAACAAGTTTTTCCCTTTTTCATGTTCAATTGCAAGCCCTAGTCACAATTTTACAAAAATTGATCAAGCTTTTATGTCTACGTCGGTTCATGCAATCACAATGACGCTACGCACATTCATCAACAATAACTTGAATGAATTTAAGCTCAATTTCTACCTAGGGTAAGGTTTACTCATACCTCATGCTCAAAATCGAAAAATTTAACTAAAATTGAGATAGAGTTGATGAACATACCTTTCATTCGAAGAACGAAAGAAAACTGATGAATTGTACCTCTAGGTCCGTGCACGTTGAGGGAGAGAGGGAATTTTGGGGAGGGTTTTCGCGGAGCGGATGAAAATGAGAGAAAATGAGGGGAAATCGTGGTTAAAGAGGATTTCGCGCGGGTTACCCGGAGACGGGCAGACCCATCGCGAATAACACTTCAACATGTCGTGGAGAGTAACGCGGAGCACTCCCTCCGTGACACGGAGCCATCGCGCAGGCGCTCTGGAATTTGTAAAAATTGTTGCATCTGCCTTCAACGTGTCACGGAGGGTAACGCGAGGTCTCTCCTCCATGACACCTTGTTTCACGCGCAGCTCACACCGTTTTGCCACTTTTAATTTTTTTTCTTACCTTACATTTTTTCCTTTGCGATTATTTGCCTTTTTCCTTCCGATCAACCTGAAATTTTTCTCACCACAAGAAATTGGTTAGAATCCCCAGTTTGAAAAAACATAACATAATATTTTATTTTTATATTTACACACACATATATATTTTTTTTTTTTTTTCTTTTTTTCTTTTCTTTCTCTCGCATAACATACAATAAATAAATTCACGGGTTGCCTCCCCGTGCAGCGCCTGGTTTACCGCCGCGGCTCGACGTTATTTACGCCACTTCGCCCCTAGGTGACGGACGCCTCTCACGAACCCGCTCTCTACCTGTGCTGCTTACCCCCGTCGGGGGTCGTCCCATTAATTCTCTAGACTCAACGTCCCGAGCAACATCAGCCTGCTCAAGCACGTTGATCAATGAGAGTTCCTCGTACACGGCCGGGAGCTTGGTGGCCTTGTACACATCGAACACCCCACCTTGTCGTGTGCCCGCATCGTGAGCTTCCCTGCAACATCTATCGGGCCGCTTTCCCGGTAGCCAAGAAAGGACGTCCAAATAAATGGGACTTCGCCGTTCAAAAGTCTAAAGCAAGCCAAATGAAATCTATCAAGATCAGTGGAGCCGACTTTGCACCAGCACGTCCTCTCAAGGCACACCGTCTCATCTTGACAAAGAACGATCCGCTGAAGTTGCAAGATCACTGCGTGTTGGTCTAGGACTCCCTAGCTCCCAACTTGATTACCGAGGTCGGCATCAAGTTAATGCTCGCTCCCAAATCACATAATCCGCGAGCTCAATACTCGCCCGATTGTTAATTGAATTGTAAAGCTCCTGTGTCTTTGAGCTAGGGGCAATCGGTTCTCGTATCCGGGAAATGCTGCACTCTCCGTAAGAGCTTGCCACCGTGGTACACCCATCAACCCGCTTTTGTTCGCCGCGATGTCCTTATGTACTTTGCGTACTCGGGCACTCCCCGCAAAACATCGACAAGAGGTAAGTTAATGTGTACCTGCTTGAGCACCTCCATGAACTTTTGAAACACATCCTTGTGTTTTTAATCGTTGAGGGAACGGGGGTGGAGGTCTTTCTCTGCTCCTTCAAAGATCCTTTTTCTTTCCCCTCTCATCACTTTGCTCCCTCTCCGTTTCGCCTTCGCTCCCGACCGTTGAGGTGGTCTCTCCGGTTCCACCTCCTTAAGCCGCAAAACCACTCCTGTGGTCACTGCATTCACCTGCTTGGGGTTGGGGACCGTGTCGCTCGAGTCCTCCTCTAGGCCTCGTGTTTTGGGCTCCAGCAAACCGCCCAACCGATACTCCAATTGCCTTGGTAGCTAACTGACATTCTTGACCTCGCCGCGCTTAACATAGCCGCCTTGCAATTGAGCTTGGTTAGCTATCATCGTCTTGAACATCTCTCAACGCTGGGTGATGGTGGTGGAGGAGGGGCATGTTGTTTCTGCATCGCTGACCGATAGTTCTGATGCCCTCCTTGATTTCTCTTGCACCCCGACTCGAACTCGCCCGATGGTTGCTGCTACCCCAAGAAAAATTCTAGTGATTCCTCTAGTTAGAATTGTAGCCGTTACCATATCACAGATTATTCCTTTGTGCATTACCGACAAAGTTCACCGAGTCGTATTTGCCTCTACAACATCACAACACCTAGAGTGTTCATTACTCCCCGCACACTTCACACCAAATTCGCCGCACTGCATTCACTGGGCCAGACTTATTCATGCTCATGTTATCAAGTGGGTGTTGAGTTGGATTCTAGCAGCTATCTCAGGCAATAAAGCTGTAAAACCATCCACTTCTAAGACTCCAGTTGCTTTCCTTGCTTCTCCCTGAAGAGTCTCATTCCACTCCGGATTTCCCGCGAAATACGACATTCAACAAAGTATACAAATTTCATCATAAGTCTTTTTCTAATGCTTGTCCCCTCAAAACTGCGTAGTCCAAAGAAGATTTTTGTGTGGGGTTCCAAACCCTCAATAAACGTGTGCACCAGCACATCATTGGATTGGTGGTGATGAGGACAATCTCGCAACAATGATTTGAATTTCCCAAGCTTGACAGCGTATTCTCCCCTTCTCTTTGTTTAAAACTTAGAATTTGACTTCTAAGTCTTGCAGCTTTTACCTCAAGGAAAGAACCGGATCAAGAACTTCTTTGCAAGATCATCCCACGTGGTTATAGAATTTGGTGGCTCACAACCACCTGGGCTTCTCCCAAAAGTGAAAATGGGAACAATGTAAGCTCGACATAACTGCTGACACACTCCGCCTGGGATAAGTGTCACTTATCTCCAAAAAGGTTTGAAGATGTTGTTGTGGATCTCGTGAGGGAGACCTCGTGAATCGCCCGCTTGTGTGCAAGAATTGTACCATGTCTTTCTGTTTAAGCTGAACTCTCCTAGCTCAGGTTTGCGAATGCTAGACGTGACATTGCTAGCATGTGATTGCCACATCGCGAACCGGCCTAGCTTACATTTCCTCGGGCACTAACACTGCCCGCATCGCTGGTGGATTCTTCGTGGTTGCTCCGTGGATTGCTTGTCTCGAGCAATCGGTGCTTTCTAGAGCTTTCCGTTGGCGATGGAATTGTCTTTCCACTTCTAAGGATGGATCCACCAGCTCTCTTTGTCTCTTTCAAAGGTTCAACAGAATCTGTTATCTACAAAATACAAAGCAAGCACTGCTGTCAACACTGTACCAGAAATAACAAACTAACACTTTAAGAAAAATATACCTCGCCAATTGCCGCCCCCGCACGGCGCCAAAACTTGTCTTGGCCGTTCCTGGATGTGACTACACGCAAGTGCACGTGGTCGAACAAGTAGTAAGTGGCTCAAGTAAGCCAAGTATCGATCCCACGTGACTCTGACTACGGCAAAATCTACTCAAGTGTCAATTTATTGTTACTCTAAAATGCAGTACAACAATGTGAAGAAAAGTTTTTATATTTTGTTATCTAATTTTATACTGAGGCTAAAATAAATATACAAGTGAGTCTCGAACTATGAATGTGGAGCATGCTGAGGCTAAAACCAACATGTAAAGAAATTAATCATCGATATAAACTGTTTTATCTTTTCGTATTGTTGGCCTAACTTATGCCTATGGATTAAGTATTTAACCCAACTTAAGAATCATAAACCTTCCGCTACCTTCGTATAAGAAGAAATCTGGGCGTTCTAGCCATACAAAACCGATTCCACACTTGACTAATATGACTTTCAGCATATTTCTATCCTGGCTAAAATCAATTTCAATTTTCCCAAACTAAGAAAAGATCATATCCTATTAATTCACAACTTTCCAGCTTTCGTGTTCTCTCGAAAGAAACCGGATTCTTTAGATATACATTAACATTGGCCAAATATTAATGCAGTAAGAACAAGAATTAATAGAACAACCATGCAAGAAAAGATGAAAAAACCAGATGATCAAAATTACATTTCAATACAACGGTTCCTAACTCCTCAAGAAGAAGTGAAATTAGCCACTCATTTGTGATTGATCATCGTTAAATGAGTGTAAATACTACAAACAATTGAAAGGAGAAAGGGATAGAGAAAAACCCTAAGAATTTCGTCCCTTCAATCGCCTGCAACCCACGCTCTTGCTCCACCCAAACTAGAATAAATAAAAATAAACCTAAGTGTTCTATTTATAATGGTGAGAATTTTTCCTAATAATAAGCAACGGTAAGTCAATGAGTGCAGTATCGTGGAGCACGCTCCGTGACACGACGATGCAAATGTGGAGGCTCTCAAGAATTTGGCCGCCCAGGTAATTGTTACCAACGTGGCACAGCGTGCAACGCGGAGCTTGCCCAGCCGTGCCAAGGTGCAAACGCGCACTCGGAATGTCAAGATCCATGCATTTTGGTCCACAAAGGACGCAGATCGCGGACCTCTCCGAAATCCTTGCAATTAAATCTCGACAATAATGCATCCGCGATGGAGGCGTGAGGCCATCGCGGAGCCTCTTACTTCTTGCTTCCTTGGCCAATTCTCGCTAGCTCCCGAGTCCATCTCCGATTCCTCCCTACATGCATCTTAGCTCCATAAAAATACGTTTCCCGCAAAACAACGCTAATCATGTTGGTTAGTATAAATTCACACTTTCCTACAATTTACATGAGAATGTAAAAACATTGTTGGATAAACAAGGCAAAAATGATGCATTTGAGTTTCACTTGGGCATATTAATATGTTCTGCATCACTCCCGACGGGAATGCTAGGGCATAAAATCTATTTTGGCACCGTCCGCCACTTGCAATAGTAGATGCCTCCTCACAGCTAGGCGTGCTGGTGGAGCTGCTAACTGGAAGCAGGGCTCGGCCCCTATCATGACCCCGCTCGCGGCCGGGCAATCCCTACATGTATCGTCAAACACTATACCTATCAAACACTACCCTATGTGTCTTCTACCACATCTTCTACACTCTGCAGGCCTAATCTCTATGGGTCTGCTACTCTGACCTCTTGAGCTTGATGCTTGCTCCCTCTAATCGTGCCTAGACTGGATGGCACACTCATAGCCAAAGCGCCGGGGGTTGAAGATCTCTGATGAGACTACTCGATGGTGCCCATTAGCCTTTACTCTGGAGAACCCGACCCATCACCCCGGCCTCTCTTGGCCTCCCTCTCGCTCACCATTTGGTACCACCTCCATCTACTAGGCACATGTGACTATCCTGCAAAGAAATTCAATATCCCGATGAACTATCGTGGTCCGGCAATCCTTGATCAGGTAGTCCGGGCTACCCTGGCTGCAACGGTCTGTCATCAGCCCTCTGATCTGACACCACTGTGTGCATACCTAGACAAGCATGTGAACTCCAAGGATACCCCTTACCGTCATCTTCCCTCGCTTTAGGTTCACAAACTCGGCTTTTTTAATCTCCCCCTCATCTCATGAGGGAAACCACTTTAAATGCGTATGAAACTCCTAACTAATAGGGCCTGCTCCCACTCGCTTCCTGCTTATCCTTCCACTTGAACCAAATGTGTGCAACCCTTTCAACCGATATGAGGCTAGATCGGGCCGCACTCCTCCTAAGTCACCCCCAGCATAATATGGGTGATTCTAAGAACCTCATAAAACTCATGTGGATCCTCGTCACCTTTTGACCCAATAAACTATGGGAGGTTCATCCTTAGAAAATCCATAACTCTTACCGCCACCGCATTCCCATTCTGAGACACACTACCGCCTGATCGATTGACCTGGGCGTTCAACGCCTGGGCTAACATCTGAATGGCTACCCTAAACTCCGTGTGGGCGATCGGCTCGAGTATATGCTCCTCGGGCCGATGGGGACTCGGGCCAGCTCATCTTCATTGCCATTCTCACGGACATATCCATTTCCGCCCTTCGCCATCAACTCTACGGGAGGCATGATTCTATAAACCATATAGCATGAGTTAGAAGGATACAGAGACACTGCATCATGCGACTTAGATCATGAAAAAGTAACATTTCCTTCCTCCAAATGTTGTGTAGCCTCTTCTGCCATAAGTGGCGCATCACAATCTTAAAAGACTCTACTTAATGCCTGAACACCCTAGGACACTTCAAAGTTCCAATGCTCTCATAATGCCGTTGTCACAACCCGAACATAGGCCCAGATCGAGACACGGGACAAGAATCCCAAGAGGCTTCAAGTCGATCCATGGCATGAACATACATCTAACTCAATCAGATAAGTGGAAGATCATCATGAATAATATAGCGTAACTCCTCTAAACATAACATAATATCGAATTCATATATAAGTCTTAAAGTTAACACATCTATGTCTGAAAAGCCTTCTAATACTGATGAGTTGATGGACAAGACCCCAACTAACTCATCAAGCTGAAACTTAAAAAAGACGAAATACAACCTGGAGCAAAAGGGCCCTCGCAAGATGAGGACTCACCAATCGATACTGAGAAGTACTAACTTCGAAAGTCTGACTAGTGGCGGGACTTTGATCAATATTGAAGCCTGTAGCATAAGACGATACAAAGATAGAGTATACGATCGCACGTGGAATATATCGAGTATTCAAGGCAGAAACTACTCAAGTAATTAAAATCATATATCATGCATATTACAAAACATAATTAAGATAAGATTTTGGGAGTAGGTCTTTCATGTTGTTTTCTGAAATCATGATCTGAACATCATAACTGAATCAAATGACCTAAGCTAAAAAACAGGATAAACTTAAGTAAACTGAATATTGGGTCAAACCTAAAACATAATATTTCATGATTAATGTACATGCATAACTGAAATCATGAGGAACAATGGGAGACTCATCATATACCGACATTACCACGATAGAGCTATGTGGTCCCTGACTATCACACTCAAGTAGGAAGAATGTCCAAATCTTTGTTAGGGTTAGTGGATTTTCAATGTGATATTGATATTTGCTTTCCAAGGCTCCTCGGGGGCAGGGAAGCTTCAAAGGAGGTCCCAAATAATCTGATCATACTCTGATGCTGGCCCGTAGTTGAGGCGTAGGGCTGACTGGATCCTTAGCCTAATCGGTGCTAGACATTACCTAAAATATGCATATGCTCTCCATCATTTTTCAATGAAGTTGACCATCCTCTAGTGACGGTTTGACTCATAATATGCATAAGGCAATTGAATCATAAGCTGAGGATCCTTGGCTCAAACCATACCACAAGTTGAACATACTTGGGAGTCTTGACTCCAAAACCATATGGTAAGCTAATTCATGAAATCATACATACTTGTTCATATAGGATTTCCCATTACTTAATATTCTTGAAATCAACTTGATTCACTTTGAAAACATGAACATAAACATGGGTAATTTGAATTCATACTTTTTCACAAACCTCTCATCATGCTTGTACACATACTTCATAGATCTCAACTTTCATGAACTTTCATGGATAAGCATCATAGTTTAGAAAACTTGAAAACATAATTTATAATTTAAAACATTGTAAAATCTTCCCATTAATCAAAATTCATCATTTATAACATGCTTAGATCATAGTCGATTAAAACTTAGAAATCATGCATTGGGTAAGAACCCCGTGGAATCATCAATTAGAACATCATGAATTGAGAGGGAATTGGGCATGGGTGTGGACTATTGCACCCATTCATAGCCTTACATACTTGAAGAGACCTGATTTTCACCCTTTCTTGATTTCCCAAAGAGAATTGAAGAAGAACCTTGAAGAAACTAGCCTTGATCACCTCTCAAACTCGTCTTAAAACACTTTATTCTGAGCTTAAAACGATGTAGTTTAGGCCTTAGGAATAATGGAATTATGGAAAAGCTCTTAATAAACTTGTAAAGGAAAAATCAGATCGCCCGTCCCAACGAGGGAATGGACGAAATGTGCCTCACCATGACTCACACTCTCTTTGTCATGAACACTGCCAAATCTTCCTCTGAGGGTTACCACGAGGGACAACGCGACTTGTTGTGTACCCAAAGACTCGTGGTGACTAGTCGTTGCCAACATTGCTCGCTTTCCTTCTTCCTTCAACCATCTTTGACCATGGTTGACTTAACGGATCGTGGGGCTGACCACGACTTGTGGTCACACCCATGGTCACCCCAAACTTAATATTTTCAACCAAGTCCCAGCCTCTTCCCAGGAGTCACTTAACGACTCGGGTTCATACGGGTCACTAGACGACTCATCCCCGTGACCCGGTGCGTAAAATCCTATTTTCTGCTTCAACTCCCGTGTCCGATCTTAGAGTTTTTGGGGTATTACAATATCTCCTCTGGGAACATCTATCCTCGAATGTGAAAACATACTGAAAAGCAGAGAAATGCAATCATCATATCAAATACTAAAAATACGTGCTGAACTCAATTCCCATCACATATACATCCATTTACATGAAAGAAACTCTGGATACATGAGTTGAACATGAAATTGAATAGCATACTAAGGAGGAAACTGATAACTCAAGCGAAACTGGAGCCGGAAGGAAATAGATATGGGTATTTATCCATCATATCTACTTCGGCTTCCCACGTAGTACCTCAACATGCTGATTCCTCCATAAGACTCGACCGAAGCTACTTTTTTTATTTCTTAGCTTTCGAACCTAATGATTCAGTATTTTCCATCGGAACCTCCTCATAACTAAGGTTGGGTCTCATACCTACGCTCTCCACTAAAACAACTAGAGTAGGGTCACCCAAGCACTTCTTTAAGAGCGATACATGAAAAACTAGATGGATTGAAGTTAATCGAGAGAAACCCAACCCATATGCCACCTTGCCTACCCGTTTCACAATCCGATACGGACTACCATAATGAGGGATTGAGTTTCCTTTCATCCCGAATTTCATCACTCCTTTCATGGGGGATACCTTCGAAACACCCAATCATCAACTTCAAACTCAAGATCTCTCCTCCTCACATTCGCATAGGACTTTGGCGAATATGAGCTATTTTCAACTCCGTCTTTATGAGATGAACTTTCTCCATAGCCTCATAGACTGAATATGGACCTATCACCACATCCTCACCAAGTTCAAACCAACCACAAGCAATCTACATCATCACCCATAGAGATCCTCAAATGGAGCCATTTGAATGTCAATGATTGTTGTTATACGCAAAATCAATGAGAGGCAAATGATCATCCCAACCTCTCTCCCCCACGAATCACTTAACGACTCATGGTGTTCCTGACTGGTCACTGGATGACTCGTCCGAGATCTAGTGTAGAAAAAACCCATTTTCTCCGCTTTCAATCCCTAGTCCGATCTTAGAATTTTCTGGTATTACACTTGCTTGGCACTAAGGCTACTGGTTTGGGGGTAAAGTACAGTACTAAAGGTCCTCGGACTTCCAGGAGGTTTTATTTTGGGCAGCAGTTCACCGTTGACTTTCCAATACATCCCCTATAGTATTCGTTACCAAGATATCTTTTTTTCACCCCAAGATGTTTTTGGGGAATCTTCCATGCCGAATAGTCAAATCTAAATTGAACTAGTCACTCTTCTTCTTTCCTTGGTGAGCAAGAAGCACCACCAGCAGCGTGTGTTGCGTGATTCTACTGTGTTTTTTACACGTGATTGAGCTACAGCTGACTAGAAGATAACTTCACTTGCTCTTACTACAAGCGGCATGCTTATCTTGTATAGAAACACTACGTGAGTGAGTTTGTCTTCTAAGTGAGTACTGGTGTGACAACATTACACAGAAAGAGGTGCTTTCATGTAACATGTTGTGGTCACAATGCTCTTACGAGGTAGTGATGAGTTTCACGTGCTGTGCTGTAAGCCCAGCCCATGCGGTTAGAAAGATTGACGCGCAGCAAAGCATCACTCGCCCTACCCTACCACCTATAGGCACCCATCCTACAGCCGCTTGAAAAGGAACTGCAGTGATCTTGAATGTGGGGATCCATAACAATCAAATAGAATCCTCATAAAAATACCACTAGATCGAGCACCTGTGATTTTGTATCCGTTCAAAATCTTGGCTAATTGATCGAAGTGGGTAGCTCCAGTAGACCCATAGATCATGAAAAAATAGGGTGGGTAGGGCCAGCACCAAGACTTACACGTATAGACGAAACTCCCCTGTTACCGTATGTGCAACTCTCACCGCATACAACACACAAAGACTCCTAACCATCCTAATCCCTTTCTTCCATCTCTCCTCTCCTCTCCAATCCTTGATCAAATTTGCTTTCCTGTGCACTATGAAATGGGATCTTTTCTTTGCCTATCATATGGTCAACTTGGCTTTGTCCCAAACCAAGGAGGCATTCTCAAGTGGATGTATGCATGTAGGAAGGCCGACGACTACATAAGTTAAAATACTACGACTACAAACAGGCTGGAAGCAACTCAAGTCATTCTCGTTGGGATTGGATATAGATGGGAAATCTATAGATCATAATAATTCACCAACCTCGCTAACTAACATACTATACAATTTCACTTCATAGCAAGACCAAAAGAGGAAGAGCGCTGGTTGGCCTTCCTACGCTGATGAATGCCTCTTTTTTCTTCTTTGAAGTCTACATAACAAACAAGTGGGAGAGGTAGGATTCGAACCTTATGTAGAAAACTTTAATAGATTTATAGTCTACCACTTTTGGACCACTCCACTCTCCTTCCTGCCGAGGCCCTCCTCAAGGGGTTGGTGCCCTAGATCAATCAAAAATCTTCTTGAATTAATTGAAGGGAACTAATATGATTAGCTTAGCTAGCGTTCAGGGAGAATCTAGTCATTTAAGAACTTCATTGCCTCTAGTAAATTAGAATATCCACCCCAAAAAGAACTCTGAGCCTAAAGAGAAGATTGTTCAATCTACAAGAAGTTGGCGCAGCTTAGCCATTAGGCCACATCCATCTATCCTAAATAGTAACCCATTTCTTGTTCTTTCTTTGAATAATGCTAGTGGAGACTAATTCCTTCTGGCTAATGAAGATACTACTCCAGTCTTTCCAGTGGATCCTTCCCTAAGAATGGAACGAACCAAGTTAACCTATACGAGAGTGAGGAATAAAAACCAACAATCAATTTAATGCTTTTGATGTCCCACGATTCTATTAGTTTAGAAACAAAGAATAAGGACACCACCGGAGGCAAGCACTAGGTCAGAAAAGCGATAACTAAAAAATCTCCCCAAGCAGGATTTGAACCTACGACCAATCGGTTAACAGTGACCGCTCTACCACTAAGCTACTGAGTAACAACAGACTTAATGTTAGAAGCCGACTCTCATTCTTTGGACCAACCTATGACCGAATAAAAATTAGTTTGTTACTCTTTTTCACATACACCAGGAGAAAAGGTTATGATAGCAAGCCCCCTCCCCAGTCGGAGAACCTCTAGGACAAGGAGGCGATGATCCACCATCCACTCTTGAGATTCATATTGATTAATAGATCTCCACATCCTACCAGTTCACTAAGTAGACCCAATTTACCTAGGGGAAACAAAGGTTGGAACTCTTCCTACCAAAAACAAGGGACCTATTTCTAATCCTAGGAGTTAGCAGGTATGAATGAGTCCCCTCTCTATCTATATCTCCGGGTTTCTACTACTAAGTAGAACTTCTACTATTCAATTATAGAATCAATTTCGATCAAGCTGAAAAAAGTCAGACCTATATATGTTTGTTATTAGTAAAGCGCTAAGGCCCTATCTATAGTAAAGGGCCCTTTCTTTCTCATTAGAGCTATTTTTTTATTGCAGCTAAGGCACCTCTATTATTTCTCAAATTCAACTTTCTCCCTTCTTAGTCAAGCTTTGAAGTCCCTACTTTAGTTAGATTTTGGGGATATTTGAAGAAGTGCAGGTTTGGAACCCTATACCTATACAAGGGGTTGGTCTCAATCTCGCTTTGTGCTACCCCTCTCAGTGATTGTTGACTAAACATTGAGTTCGTGCTTGAGTTGGAGGTCTCTCCCTCCATCCATCCAGTCAAGTAATTCGCTATCGGAAATTTCTATGTTGCCTATCTCATTCCATGTATCTTCTTTCTCTGAATCAGTTCCTAGTGTTAGTCAATCAAGATTCGCCATCAAGAGAGGGAACATCCTTGCATTTAGGTTAGGCCGATCTCATCATTCACGCAATTCCCCCATCCATTGATTGATCATACGAGTATGCATCCAGTCAGTGCAGAGTGAATGAAAAAAGCATTCATCTTGGATTCTCTTCCTCAAGAAAAATGTCTATTAATTGATCCCTATGGTCAAAGTCTCCACTTTTCATGCCCTTGTACTAAGAGATGCACTATGTTGATAGAAATCGGCAAAGACCTTCTTGTACATGTCCTCGAGGGCAGCATTCATGGAAATCATCACTACTTTCTCCCAAGGGCATGGTATGGCTTTGTTCTTAGTCTTGTTTAATAGATGTCGAGTGTCGGTTTTCCCTATCTGAGAATCTCCATCTGCTCTAAGTGGGCGCGAGGTAGAATCCTTATGTCAACTTGGTTGTTCAAAATACTATCTCTTTACCCCTTGCATCTTTATCTTTTTGAAATCCCAGACCATTCTTTTGGATCTACATTAGTCCTATTTCAGTGCAAAGCCTCTTCAATAAAGACCTCTTTTTTTATTTCTCCCCCATTTCTCAATTTGTTGATTGAAAGAGAATAAGCGCTATCCATTGAGTAAAAAGAGGGTTTGGTATAGTGATTTGGGCGGTTGGTGGCCCCTTCGAGAGTTGCGGGTCTTTGTCGCTGCATGAGTGTTAGCTCACGCTCAAAACTCCTCCAACACAAGTCCTAGTCATTACACTGCGGTCCATTTCCCGGCTTCACTTGCGCGATTTGAACTTGATTGGTTCCAGCCATGCCCAACATTAATGAATGGACTATAAAGGGGTCAGTCAAGTGGTTTGGGTTTTCGGTTAGTTCCCATTTGCCTTCCCCCCTCATAGTCCATTAGTGGGTAGGGTGTTCAACTTAGAGGGCACCTGCCACCTCTTCAGATGTGTTCTGGACAACCTGGCGGTTCTTTGGTCTCCGCTTTTAGGGGCGGGAGTACTTGGTCTCTGGGGGTTCCTTTTCCTCAACTAATTTGGTTGTGTCAGCCTTGATCTAACATTTTTTATGAGCTGGCTAGATAAATATAGAGTGAAGGTCAGATAAATTTGAGTTCAAGTGGCACAGTACCTTCGATCGACCATAGGGCCTATTCTGCCCTTATCGAATTCATTCTATTGAAGTGTAACATAAAAAGCTCCTTCTCATCTTGAATTTCTTTGGTTTGGAAGTTCCAGAATGTTGTATGTGGATTTCTATAATAAAGGAAAGCCTCCTATCCTAATACTATGCCATTTGATTGAAACAAGTTCTTTGCTGCTCACCACTTCTCGAGGCCAAGAACGAGGCCGAACCATTATTCCAGGATTTTCCATCCAATACATTTCCATTATGTTACCTAGCCAAACTCGCAACCTTATGTGCAAAGTCAAACGGTTGTTCTTCCTCCTCCGCTCCTTCTTTTTCTACATATGCGGTGGCGACAGTGAAGATGGGACAACTCCTTTCTCCTTTGCCTTTCTCAATCTTTCTTTTTTGATTGAAAGTAGCAAGCCACTCTACTATTGGTATAAAAGCCAGATAGAAGGTTGCTCATCCAGCCCAGCGGATCTATTGTTTATGTGGCAGTGCAATCTAGCTGAAAAAGGAAAGCCCTTTTTTATTAGTAAGGTATAGGTTGGTTGGGAATACTCCAAAAATAGGGTTCCAAAAAGCTTACCTTATATTATAGAAAAGTTTGAGAAAGATGCACCCCTACTATATCCCTAAACTACAAGCTAGTGTATAACGGCTGAAAAACGGTTGTTGTTTGCTGCTTGCAGGCTCGAAAATCTCTCTTTCGCCTCTCCTCCTTGTCTCAATTCTGATTGATTAGCTTCTTACTTCATGCAAGCTATGGTCTAACGACCCCTTTGTTGTGTTGCATTTTTTGATCTTCCGCCTCAATTTGCATTTTTCGGATAGCCGGGACCCAATGTTGATTTCTGTTTATAGTCTGTTTGGCCAAGCTTCTCAAATCAGCTTATTTTGAGAAGTGCTTATCAAAAAAGTACTTTTGGTGAGAAGCAGTTTGTGTTTGGCCAATAAATTTAAAAAGCACTTTTGAGAAAAAATTAGTGTTTGGCCAAGCTTTTGAAAAGTGTTTCTAAGTGTATTTTTCATAAAAGTGATTTTCAAATAAGTGATTTTGGGAAGAAGCTACTTTTTTTAGCTTCTAAAAAACAATTTCTGCTGCTCCCTAAAAGCACTTATTTTCTTTCAAAAGCTTGGCCAAACACCTCTTTTTTAAAAAAATAAGTGCTTTTTAGAAAGAAATAAGCACTTTTGGCCTCCTAGAAGCTTGGCCAAACAGGCTATTAAATGTTAGCTCCAGGTTAGGGGCGGCCCATCTGATTAGTTCAACTATCACTGCTAGAAACCCCAGCTATTGTTCGGCTGCGTACTCCCCTTCTGCCTATCTCACACTCCCAAAGACAATTTTTCTTTATTCTTTCCTTTTCCTTTCCTGAATCTTTCTTTCTATCCATAGGTTGGCTTCTCGTAGATAGATCTTTGCCGGGGGAGATTGGTGCCCCTTGAGGTATACCCTTTCGGTGGATTTTTCCTTTATCTGTCTTTTCCATCCAGTGCCCGCACTGCTTCAAAAAATCTTCATTTTCTATCTCTCTTCTCAACATATTATAAGGGCTAAGACTTTCTCTTGACATCTTTCTTTTATTTAAGTCATTGATCTCATATCTATAAGCCCCTTGACATCTTTCACTATTAAGCCTATGCCCATCCATTTCTTTCAAGTTGATCCTTCCCTTAGACTCGTTACCTTGTTCGACTGAACTCGTTGGTTCCACATTGGTCTAACTCGGTTCGAGAACCTTCTCTCATAGATTCCCTTCACCAAGTTATCGCCAGCAATAAGCTCTTATCCCTTGGTGTGAAAGGGCGAGTTCATTTCTTGTCTTGCCAAAAACTTTCTTTATTCTTATTGGAGAAAGACTCTCCCGCGACAATGTTTAACACATAGGGCCCGCTACTTTCTTTATCTCACTTGCCCTTAGTCCATCTAGCGCCTTTCGATTGGGGTCCACCCTAGGGGTTAGGTTAGACCGCTTGGGTTTTTTTCATCTATCGAAGGAAGTCAACGTGTCAACCATTCTTCCCCCATTAGACTTGTCAATCCTTTGCTCTTATTCATTCTCTCTTCCAGTTCTCTCCCTCTACTTTATTTGACAGGGGCGGAGAATACCGCTCTATAACTAACAAGAAAAGAGTAGCAATTCCATTTCAAATGGTTTGAGCTTGGAAGCAACCTGCTATCTATCGATAGGCGAGAACAAACTGCTATTGACTGCTTCACCTATCTATTCTATTATGGCCGGTTTAGAGACATCAGAGGAAGACCACCATCTCTATCCGAGTACGATCATAGCTTCATTCATTTGTTGAACCTTGCGGATCACCATTATCATTGAGGTCAATCACAACACTAGCTCTATCATACATATGAAATTGCACAAAGCGAGAGTGCATGGTCAACACACACCTAAAGCGCCTACATTCCGCTTGCAGCCAATACAACCACAACCTAACTTGCATAAGATTCAAAAACTGAAGCTACTTGTAGTCCTGAGGGGGTGGCATCCTCCTATAATAGTTAGCAGTACTGAACAAGCGAGTCATCGATCCGAGGAAAGAAAGGGGCCGCCTTTGAAAAAAAAGGAACTTGCTAGGCCTTCATAACAAAAGCGATTTTGTTCATGCTTCAAATGATCTGGCTAATTCTATATACAACTATCTAATTTTCTTCTCTTATATATAAAGGCATAAGGGCAAAGGCCTATTAAGAGTCTTTCCAAAGGTAAGCGGTTAGGTTGACTTTGGAAAGGCTACTAAGGACCGGGTGAAAAATGAAAAATGTTTGCTAAAGCCCATGGGATAAGGTTTGCAGATGCGATCATGAATCGAACCAGATCAAAATATTCAGTTGTCGACGGACAAAGCTATAACGTCGACTGCAAATGAAGGATGGCCAAGCCCTGGTTCCCAGGGTTAGGGTATTCCCTATTACGAGCCTACTCAGATTAGAACTAAACTAGTTGATTCTCTTTGGCCGGTCGGCTTGTTCCAACCTTCGCATTTCCTATTGAGATCCCAATTCTCCAAGTGGGCCCTCTTAACCACCCATGACCTTGGCTTTTTAGAGAATCCCGCTCATCTGTCGTAGGACTTGTAGCTCGGCAATCCACCGAGTGGGTTTGTTTATCCTTCCAGTTTCAAGTGTCTTCTTGGATAGTTATAGCGGCCCATAGGCGCGAGATGTACCTTGTTGGGGAAAGGGGAGCGGCGGTCCCCTATACATAGTCCTTTCAGATAGTGGTTGTTCAGCCCATTGTCCATTGGATGGTTGGTGTAAGGCCAGAAATTGGAACACATTGATTCCGCTTGTTCCTGTCCTTCGCTTCAGGGCCTGTCCCTCTATGTGGTCAGTACTCCATACTGTCGGGCAGCGAAGCTTACACTTGCTCACTGATTATGAGGGTTCACCAGGGCCTCTTTCCTCCTCCCTTTTTTGCTCACTCTTAGGGGTCGGGACCCCCATAAAGGGGGAAGCAGTCAACTGAACATCTCAGCCATTGGTGGGAATTTCGCCCGCATCCGATCCCTGATTCTTGTTAACCTTAGATGATTGTGTTGGGTGAATTGTGACCTTCTACAATCGTGTCGAGTGAGCAACAGCCGCTTAGTCACTTATAGGATAACAAGTCACATGTCCAAGTATCCTACAAAGAGACTCTCGAGAGCCAGAAGTATTAAAGGAATGGCCATAGGAATGGGAGCATCATGACATCATAAGAAGTCTCGCCCGAATGAATTAGTTAGTACTAGAAATGTTATAAAAAGTGAATGAAAGGAATAATAAGAAGTGAAAAGGACAGATACACTTCCCAACCAGAAAGGGAAGTTCCCACTGATGGTATACTTAGTGTAAGGAACCTCTAAGATCACATCTTTGGGATAAAATCCAGTTAGAAAAGGAAATCCAATTAGAGATAAGATGTCCATGAGAATCATGGCATAGATAAAAAGGAACGAGGAGGCAAGCCCCCCCCCATCTTCCGCATATCTTGCTCATCTGACATGGCATGAATCACCGAACCTACACTCAATAATAGTAAATCTTTGAAAAAGGCATGATTCATTAAGTGAAAGACGCTAACCGAATAGTTAAGAAATGCCGCAAGCAAAGATCATAGAGCCTAATTGACTGCAAGTTGAATAAGCTATGACCCTTTTTATCATTCTGTAATATTCCAATGGTTGCCGCAAGGAATGACGTCATAGCTCCTACAAAAGTAATAACAATCAAAGTCGTAGATGGGTATTCAAGTAAAAGGGAGCACCCTGCTATCATTAAAATGCCAATTGTTACCATAGTAGTTGCATGAATCAAAGCGAATACTAGAGTGGGACCCTCCATAGCATCAGGTGACCAAGTATGCAATCCTATCTATGTAGATTTCTCAACAGCACTAATAAAAAGTAAAATACAAATAAGAGTTATGGCATTCAATCTCATATTGCAAGAAATCCAAGAATTTCTGGGGGCACTAGCATGAGCAAAAATGGTTAAGAAGTCTATTGTTTGAAATAGAGTAAAACAAACCAAAATCCCAGGAGTTAATCCAAAATCACCTACTCGGTTGATAAGCATAGCTTTTATAGCTGCTTTATCTACCTGAAGTAATGTAAACTAGAAATGAATTAACAAATATAAAGGAAGACCTACTTCATCCCATCCTAGGAAAAAAAGAGTCATCTCAGGTCACCAACATTGGCATAAAAAAAGTAGGAATGGATAAATAACACATAAATCGAGGGCTATGTGAATCCTCAGACATATATGAAATGGAATAAGGATGGACTAAGCTACTTATGAATTTAACCACAATTAACATCACTACAGTCGGGCTATCGAACACGGGGTCAGAATTGAATTATGAGTCGGACCAATCTGCGAATCGAGCAAGCTCCCCTTGCATGCAATGATGTGGTTGTAAACCTCTCATTCTAATTCAGTGCTCTCTGAACCATGTGGGAAGGTTTCTCAATACACGGCTTACCAACTTGATCTTCCGTGGGAACCATATGTCCGAACAGGCTTGGAAAAAAAAGTAAGGTCTTGCTTTCCTTTGCCACTAAAGTGTACGTCATCTGCCATGCTTAGGCCCCTTCTTTCCTTACCTAATGAAAGAGTCCACCACTTGCCTTAGTAGTCTAAAATAAGGCGTGCAAGCCTTCCCCTTTAGTAGGTGATTCACTATCGAAGCAAAGAAAAGGATGGATCAATCAAAGGGGGTAATACGAGCCCTCTGCCCAACGCATCTAACCAACTCGCGTGGTTCACCAGTTCCACCGACTAGACCAAAAGAGTGATCCAGTCGATACAAAGGTATGCTTGAAGTGGGGGGTGTGTTGTCCCTATTGGGCTGGGGACTTCCCTATAAGGCCCCACCGTTGGGGCATAAGTTCCCTCTTGATACCCATATGCAAGGCTCCGTCTTAGCCTTCCTTGACGGATCGCTCCCACACCTATAGTGTTTGTGATCGGCCTCCTCAACTGTGCATCAATCAAAAGGTATGGCGACATAGCCCCCAACTAAGGGAGTGGTTACGTCCAGTATGCCCCCCCTTATTCCCAACACACTATGGTGCCCCGAAGTGGGTAGGAGCGGGTCGAGTTCGTATCGCCACTCGTCAATTAATCCGGCGACTTCACGGTCGCCAAAGAAGCCCCAAGAAGCATAAAACATTTTCAATGAGATCCATGGAGAAATTCTTAGATAGCAAGCACTAGCTCCCGATGCGACTTCATAAAAAGCAATCAAAGAGAAGATTGAAGAGAATGAAATGCATGTACTGGTTCCTTCTTTTCCTAGAAAACGTCCGAAACAACCTTCTATAAAACTACCGAGCAGGGGTAAAAATATAATAAGTGAATACATAATTTTGAGTGTGATCAGACAGCCAAAAATTAGGTAATGACAGCACGACCTGTGATTGAGTGATAGATTGATCGACGACGGAATGAAGAATGAAACTTTACGATAGTATTTTTGTAGACATTCACTTGCTTCACATCATCTTCAACCAACCTCCACCCGAGAAGCCCATGGGATCCACTCTACAGATACCATTAAATCCCAGTTTCTGAGATACCACATCAGCCCTATCACCACTAATCCTAGATTATTAGGGGACGTTAGGCATCAAAATAAAAGAAGTTCTCTTTTTTATTTTGTCAGTGAATTTCGCTCATCAAGTTCTTGTTTGATCTGCCACTGTCAGAACACCATAATATTCATCTTTTTGGGGTTAATGTTCTTAATGGTGAATCGATCATTCGATATCCTTTTCCTTCTATGAATAAGTGGAATAAAAGTAACGAAACCTGCGATGGATACTGAATAACCTCCTTTTATTTTCTTAATAATAAAGCCTTTAACCTTTGTATTCGTTCGGCAAATTTTGTTCAGTTTCATCCAAGCTCAGTTTTTTCTTAATCTTCATGGAAGAAGAGGAAGCAGTTCACCAGCCACTACATCTGTAGATCCCACTGAATCATTAAACCTGACAGTTGCTCGCTCTTTTATCAGTGATTCACCGGCCACTAGATCGATGATGAATCTCTACAAAATCTGCTCTTTGATTGGTGATTCACCTACCACTAGATCCAGGAATCCCACCAAATTCTCAAACTTGGTGGCTTGGTTGATTGGCACTCCTGTAGGCTCATCTTGCATACAAGTTCTGGGGTTCCAAGTCCTACATCCACCAAGAACATTTCTTCCCTTAAGCGTAAAACATCAGATTGTAAGGCATTTCAACTACATAAGAAAAAACTGGAATTTGATCTTGGAAATGATCGGCTCAAATAGATGCTCATCATAAGCTTTTTTTTCCTCCTCTTTGTCTTCTATTAATCAGAAGCATCCAGCCATGTAGGGTCGGTGGAAAGATTATTGCTACTAAGCTGCTATTGGGAACTCGATATAAGCGATTTTCCGCTTCCGCTTTTCTAGGCTTCACAATAGCTCCCCTTTTTCTTTTCCAATTCTTTCTTTTCGTTCTACTTAGGTGGAGCAGAACTCTTGACAGAATATAAAATAGGACCACAGGCCTGTGTAAACACCTCAACAAACTCATGTGGACACTCCTCAGCCCGAGGACAATCTCTCAAATACACATGTTGATGTTGTTGACCCATTTTTCTTTTCTTTACTAATTCCTCTCAATGAAATTTTCCATGTTGCACTAAGTTACTTACGGATGTATGCATGCGATCCGGAAACACTTTGGGCTGAACACCCATCAGTCGGGTTGCTCACATAGTAGATCACTCTCTTAGAGAGAGTGAGAGAGGTATGAAAGTAATAGCTTATGGTCTAGAGACCAACATACACATTATTAGTCCACATCTATACATTTCATTATGAAAAGTCTAACTCCTCCTAAACCATAACCTACCTCGATTTAGAGGGTCGAATGTCAATCACTCTACTGTATCCTTGCCTTTCCGTAGCAGTTTCGAACATTCAAAGTCTAAAACAAATAATTAAATAACATTCCATTATTAACTTCTTCGACCAAGGGATTGGAAATTCACAACCTCCCAGTTCTACCCGTTATAAGATCCAATTCAATATTTAAAGGTTAAATTATCATAACCCAACCTTTCTATGATCATCCCAACCTAGTTCATGGAGTTTTCTACTCCTCTAGGGCCCCTTAAGCAGTTTTTAGAGTTAAAGGTTCTAACTTCACAAATTTCTAGGTCTCATACTACCATGTAAATGAAATTATACGTCACATTCCCCCTAGGAAGCAACAATACGAGTTTACAAGCCTAGGAACCAATCATCCTTTAATACCCTATCGATTCCCTTACTTTTCATAGTTCTAGGATTTCTACGATTTTCCACCATAACAAGTCCCCTTATTGATTCTACGAGCTAAGGAATCAAAATAATGGAAAATCAAATCGAACTCTTATCTTGAGAAGGAAAATTACTCTTCTCTTGGAAAAATCTCCTCTAATTCTAGAATTTAGTTTTTTTTCGAAATGATGGGGCATAACCCTTGAAATACAACTTAAAACCCACTTACTGGTTCTCGTCTTCCACTACAGCGGTCAGTTTTCTGCTGCAGCGATTCCCCGTAAACAGTAGCCCCCAAATCCTACTCTTAAACCACTCCCATTTCATAATTTTCTCTATCTCTCAACAACACCTTCCTATCCACAACTTAGGTCTGTTAGGGTGTTCTAAACTTAATCCCCTCATAATGACGTACGGGTTGTTGCATCAGATACCAATTAAAATATTGTTCATCCCCGAACGGCCAACAAAAGCAAGGAAGAGAGCATACCAGATTCCATAAATAATTGAGGATATTTTTTCCGCATGTTGGCTTCGGTGTCCCAAGTGGTTTCCTCTATGGGACGATTCTTCCACTGGACCTTTACCATTGCAATCTCCTTCAATCTCAACTTATAGGTGTCTCTATCTACTATCGCCTCTGGATCCTCCTCATACGACAAATTCTCATCCAGTAACACCGAGTCCCATTTTATTATGTATGACCTATCTCCATGGTATTTCTTCAACATGGAAACATGGAAGGTTGGATGTATTCCTAACAGTCTTGGAGGTAATGCTAATTCGTAATCTACCTCCTCCACACTTCGGAGAATCTCAAATGACCCAATGTACCTTCGGTTGAGCTTTCCCCACTTCCCAAACCGCATTACCCCCTTCATGGCGGATACCTTAAGCAACACTTGCTCTCCTACCATAAACTTCATATCTATCACTTTCCTATCTACATATTGTTTCTACCTACTTTGAGCAACTACCAGACATTCTTGAATTAGTCAAACCTTTTCTAAAGACTCTTTAAGCAAATCAGTACCCAAGGTATCACCTCAAATGCATCAAACCATCCAATTGGAGACCTGCATTTTCTCCCATACAGAGCTTCAAATGGCACCATGCCAATACTCGAATGATAACTGTTGTTATAACAAAACTCCACCAAGGGTAAGAATTTATCCCAATGGCCACCAAAATATTTCACACGGGCCCGGAGCATGTCCTCTAACACTTGAATGGTTCTTTTTGATTGTCCGTCTATCTTCGGATTGAAGGTTGTGCTCAAATCAAACCTAGTACCTAGTTCTACCTGCAAAATTCTCCAGAAATGAGAGGTGAACTAAGTACTCCTGCTAGGCATGATCAAAATTGGTGCCCCATGCAGCCAAACCACCTCCTTCACATATAGCTTGTCCAGTCTCTCAGCATTGTAAGTTACCTGAATAGGTAGGACGTAGGCGGACTTAGCCACAATGACTCGAATGGAGTCAAACTTCCCCAATGTCTTTGGAAAACCAACCACAAAGTCCATCACTATCCTCTCACATTTCCACTCTGGGATGGGCATCCTCTGAAGTACTCCCCTAGGATTCTGGTGCTCGTACTTCACCTACTGAAAATTCAAACACTGGGTGACATAATCAACAATTTCCCTCTTCATCCTGCCCCACCAATAATGTCGCTTCAAGTCATGGTACATTTTAGTAACCCCAAGATGGATGGAGTACCTCGAGTTGTGAGCTTTTACTAGGATGGTTTAATCAGCACATCAACCTTGGGAACACACACATGTCCCTTTATCCTTAGGATCCTTTCTCCATCAAGCACTACTTTCTTAGCTTCCCCCCACAGGACCTTGTCTCGAATCTTACTCAGCTTTGTATCCTCAAACTACCTAACTTTTATCTATTCTAACAGTGATGACTTAACCTCTATTTCGGCTAGTATCCCACCTATTTCTATCAATGGAAGTCTCATCAAGTTTCTCTCCAGTGTCTGGACTCCTCTGGCCATTGGCCGCCAAGTAGCTTCCAAATAAGCTAGACTTCCCATACTCACTACTTTCCGACTCAAGGCATCGGCCACCACATTTTCTTTCCCTAGGTGATATAGGATTGTCACATCATAATCCTTAAGAAATTCCATCCATCTCCTCTATCTCAGATTAAGATCTTTTTGGGAGAACACATACTGCAGGCTGCGATGGTTTGTGAACACCTCACGACGAGCCCCGTGGAGCAATGCCTCAAGATTTTCAAAGTAAACACCACTACTACCAATTTCAGGTCATGTGTAGGATAATTCTTCTCGTGTACCTTCAACTGCCTCGAAGCATAAGCAATGACCTATCCTTCCTGCATCAACACAACACCCAACCCAGCTTGTGAGGCATCACAATATACTACAAAATAATTACCTCTCACTGGTAGAGCTAGGATTGTTGTCGTGGTTAGTAGGGTTTTGAACTTCTAAAAACTTTCTTCATATTCCTTGACCATAAAAAAGTCACATCCATTTGATTCAACCTTTTCAACACCAAGGCAATGGATACAAATCCCATTACAAATCGGCAGTAGTAATTGGCCAGCCCCACAAAACTCTGAATCTTTATCACAGTAGTAGGCCTAGACTAGTTTCGGACACCCTCCACCTTCTATGGATCCACCTTAATCCCCTCTTTGGATACTATATATCCCAGAAAAGACATCGACTCTAGCCAAAATTCACATTTGGTGAACTTGGCGTACAACTATTTTTCCTTCAGCAACCTTAGCACAATCCTCAAATGGTCTCATGTTCCTGCTTAGTCTTAAAGTATACCAAGATATCATAAATGAACACGATTATAAATAAATCTATATAGGGTGTGAGATACCATTCATCAAGCTCATTAACGTTGTTGCAACATTAGCGAGTCCAAAGGACATGACTAGGAACTCATAATGTCCATACCTGGTCCAAAAAGCTATCTTAGGAATATTCTCAGTATGAATCTTCAACTGATGTTAACCTGATCTCGGGTCAATCTTGGAGAACAGTGCTGCCCCCTATAACTGATCAAATAGGTCATCTCTTCGAGGAAGAGGTTATTTATTCCGGATAGTTACTTTATTCAACCCACATAATCAATGCACAACTGCATATTACCGTCCTTTTTCACAAATAATACTAGGGCGCCCTACGGAGAGACATTCAGCCTGATAAACCCCTTACTAAGCAGTTCTTGCAACTGTTCTTTGAGTTCTCTCAACTTAGCTGGTGCCATTTCGTATGGTGGTATAGAGATAGATCGGGTCCATGACTCTAAATCTATATAGAAATCAACATTACGGTCTGGCAGCATGCCAGGAAGATCCACTAAAAATACCTCTAAGAATTCCCAAATTACTAGGACGGACTCTATGTAAGGACCCTCAAAACCGGTATCCTGAATATGAGCTAGATATGATGAACACCTCCCCCCCCCCCAAATAAATTTCGGGGTATGAGTATAGGAAATAAGCTTCTTAGGAGCAGGAAACAATTCCTTTTCCACTCCAATCGGACAACCCTAGGCACGATATGGTGACTATCTTAGCATGGAAATCCAGAATGGCATGGTAAGGAGACAACCAGCACATCCCCAAAATCAAATCAGAATCTACCATGTCGAAGATCACCAAATCTACTAGAGTATCAAAACCTATAATGTCAACAATACAATCATGGTAGACTATATCCACCACCATAGAATCCCTAACAGGAGTATACATATGGATAGGAGTATCAAGAACATCACAAGCAAGATCCAATCTCAAAGACAAAAAAAGTAGACACATAGGAAAAAGTAGAACCAGGATCAAACAAAGTCGTAGCCATTTTGTCAGACACAAAAATTGTACATGTGATAACAACATCAAATGGACCTGGTTACCTGCCTAAGACCCGCCCCTGTTGAGCTATGCAACTCCTATACATGTCTGGGTGTTACGTCTAACCACTAGCTAACTGCCCTTCCTTAACTGGGGGCGCTCCCTCCTCTCCCGGTAAGGGCCAGAGCTCGAGGAGCTAGGTGCAAAACAATTTTCCTACCCTCACCAAATCTAGGACACCACCTATGGATATGGCCATACCTTCCACACTCATGACACACCTTTTCAATCACTGGTCTCTGATGAGCCCGCAAGTGTACGGGTCGTACAAGTAATATAGTGGCCCTTTTTAAGAGCCGGAATATCGAACCCACAGGGACTGGTTTAGCAAATTATCAAGTTCAAGTGTTAGTTAAGAAGTCGATTTTAGAAGTTTTCGATAAATTATAATTAAATCTTAGTGGTGACACGAAATAATCTGGAAGCAATACAAAACAAAACTAGAGTTAAGGCCGGATAATCATGCAATGCTACAATTCATAATGGGTTAAGTATGAAATTATCAATTGTTGTCTCACATAATTGGAATTGCATGTTCATGGTCTTCCRAACCTCTAAACACGACAAACTAGCCTCACTACTACATCGTTGAGCGAGGATGTCATTTCTAGTTCGTGGGCAATTCACTACGTGGATGTGGTTTATGGGGTTTATGCCCTTGATTGGGGACTTCCGTACCTCCAACCATTTAACCAAACTTAGCTTCACAACTTCTCCTTCGAGTGGTGGAGTACAATTCTAAGTTGGTGTCTTTCTATCTTCCCATTTTATCAACCAAGCAAGGTAAATTAGGTATATTCCTATCCTAACCTCGAATCCTATCAAAAGATGAGAACTTGCTTCCTACAATCTTATGTTCTTGCCTAGGTTTGCTCTTCCAAGCTTTCACCTATGCTTAACCCACTTGTTTTCATGGTGACCAAACATAAAAACAACAATAATAAAGATTGTAAGACAAAACAACAACTAACAAATCAGCCCAAAACGAATCTAAGCAAATACAATCATATTCATGGCCTCAACCCTAGATGGAGGGTTCTAGCCATCCATGTTTGTACAAATACTCAAAACCATGTTTATAGTAGTTTACTTACAAGTATAGATGAAAATAAATGAAGAAAAGATGAACCCAAGAGGAGTTCTCCA
>JACEIK010006819.1:44095-57549 GCA_018107945.1 Datura stramonium | reverse complement strand
TTCTTAAAAAGAGCCACTATATTACTTGCACGACCCGTACACTTGCGGATGCGCTCGATGTGAAAAAGAGTCGTCAAATTATTGGCACTCGATGCGGGCGACATCACAACTCACCAAAAAAGAGAAGCAAATTCCCCCAAAAACAAAAATGGAAAATTTTCAAGAGGCCACCATCATTCAAAAATATGATTCACAAAAGCTTTCGTTTTGCAAAATTAGGGCATAACTTATCCACGAATTACACATAACATCTCAATTCATAATCACGCACATTCAAAGTTTTCCTTAGAGATTGCACTTCTCATGTCTCATGTACACATTTACTTTAATGCAATTATATCCTCAAAAGGAATTATTCCACTCACAGAAGAGAGAATCCCCAATCTTTATCATGAAATCAATGCATACACACAAGGGATTGTAGAAAGAGATGATAACGCTCACTCTACCAAACGAATTCTTCATGCCCACAACTAGACCAATAGTCTTGCACTTCGTGTAATTCACCACTAATGTAGAGCAACTACACTCAAAATCACTTAGGAATTGTGGGTCGTGATGAAGGCTAAGGCTAAGGGTAGGATACATATTTTTCTTTAGTGACTAACGCCTCCCTAACACCTTTACAAATGCCTGTAGTATCCCAACATCTTGTTTAGATCACTCCACCTTATTTCTCCTTGTTCATCATCATCATCTTTTGTGTGACACTAGCTACCCTTATAAAATCTATTAATTTAACATGTAGCCTTAACTATGCAAGATATAACACCTATTAACTATTCTTCTTCTGATGATGATTCGAGGATTTTCACCCCATTGATTCACTCATCTCATCACAATTTGGTGCTACCTCTATTTTAGGCTTCTCATTTTCCACCTATTCTTGCTAACCCCCAAACTTAGGCTTTTGCCTCATTTCGCATTCATTCCCTTCTTGCTCACCATTTCTTGGGCTTCAAGACCCATTTTTCATTGTTTAATTACTAGAAATTAGGGAGGATATGTGCCAAAGAGAAGGAATAAAAATGGTCATTAGGCTTGTAATGTGTTTTCAAAGAAACGCGCCAAGGATAAAACATTGGCTATCAACGGTTAATGTTCAAGGTGGTCATTTTGGGTGGAGTGACTTTAACAAATGAGAGCCTAAGATCATGTTCTAAGTGCATCTATATCTAGGATTTTGGATTTTGCCCTGAGTCACACTTAGGGAAAGTTCTAGATAAGAAGCTATGCATGAGATTCACAAAAATCCTTACCACACAAGGAATCACACCTAAAGAGTCCACAAAAGACATTATCAACACAAGATCTTAATTCAAGACAATAGAACATGCAAATTCATAAGCTATATGAGGAATCTACAATGTATGACAAGAGGTGCTACATTCTCATTTCAAATGCCCATTATTCCTTTCCCATTTTCATGCCACATTTCCAAATTTCATTTCAAAAATATTGATGGTACCTCTCAAAACAGCTCCACAAAAGACTCAAGAACGACATGGCATTTTCCCTTAAGAGTGTCACCTCACAATCTATCATTGGAAAGTGACAATCCGGTTCAACAACAAAGAGAAAAGAAAAAGATAAATGCTCCTTGGGAAAGAACCGTGGTATGAAGAAAACCCTTGGAGTTTGATTACTGTTCTATTATTTACATTGGCGAACAAAAGACTTGGGTCATAATGTAATATTTAACAATTCAAAGGAAGGACCCAATTTCCATCACTAGAATACTAACATACATCAACTCATCGATTTCATTCATTAAGATTTTATCAACACAACCAGCCCAACAAGGGCAATCATAAAAAAATACTAAAAATGAGCCCGACAAAGGCTCACAACTCTTCATCAAAAAATAAAAACAAAAGCCTAACAAAGGCTACATCAAATCATCATCAAATAAAACACAATTGACCACCCACCCCCCTAAAAAAAAGAATAGGGCACTCATCCCAACCCCAACTAAAAGATTACATTGTCCCCAATGTATGCATGCAAAATAAAAGGGCGAGAGACTACCTGAGTGGGTCACTCCTCATCATCCATGTCATCATACGCACCTGCTCTTGCGTCACCCTCCACTCCTGCATTACCGTGATCCTTGGTGTCCTTGCTCAAGCCTTTAAACAAGTCATCTATGGGGCCTCTAACTATAGAAGGGGCAGCCATTGCGGCATTAAGAGCACGTAGCTCAGGCACCTCCACGGATGTCTGACTTTTTCCACTCCTTCACTTTCATCCAGAGAGAGGTGACAGCCCCCTCCACTGCATCCTCCCGTTTGCACAATGTTGTAAGACTCTCATACATAGACTTTAGCTCCTTTTTTTACTGTTTGACCAATGAGCATAGGGAGGCTCCTAGACAACTTTTGAAGTTGACTCTCATGAGAGTTGGTCATTTCCATGAGTTTATAGAGATCAATCGGTTGGAGGATGTCGGAGGGGGTGATGCTCCCTGAAGAGGTATTTCACCGGAGGCTTGGCCTGAAGCTTCTTGGTGGGGCATGTTCAAATTTGGGGGCTGTGGAGACTGGTCTGAACCATGGGAAAGAGAACCCTCTGGCATCCCAAAAGCCTATATCCGCTTTCGCTTGATTAAGGGTGCCTCAACATAACTTTTCTGGTCTAATGTGATGACACCCGAAGCAGGAGCAGGGGTCTTATGTGGAAACAATAGTACTCCTGCTTGCAAGCACAGTTGTGAAATGAGAAAGGTGTATGGAATGGAGGTGTTCGCCTTTAAGGCTTTCCTCTTTATTTGTTGAGCTACAAGCTCCCAAAAGTTAATGGGGACTCTTGATATGATGCAAGCTATAAGAATAGCCATCACCAAGCTGACTCGTTGTTCATTTTTAGAAGGAATGATGTGTCCACAGATGAAATCCAGCCATAATTTGGCCTCAAATTTCAGATTATGGCATGAAATTTTGCCACCCATAGTTGCACAAAGAGGTGTGTCAGCTGCAATGACAGGGGCTATCCAAGTGAATTGGTTCTTCACGTTAGCAATCTTGGACATGCACTCTGATCCAATTTCAATCTCATCCTCCTAGAATATATAGTCGGTGGCTGTTGGAGTGATATCCACCTCCCCCCCTTGCACCATAACTGAAGGCAGGCAGAGGAATTCATTGACCTTGCTCTGTGGTTCATACTTTCATGCCTAGACTAGTAGGAAGCATAGAACTCCGGCACGAAGCGTGGATAATAGTCTAGGATACGATTGACGAAAATATGCCATTACTTGTCCATGAACTGAGCGGTGATGTTGGGGAGGTCACCGCACAGCCCCACCAAGTCAAATCGAATTTCTACTGTGATTAAGTGGCCCTGCAGATGGCGTAATGCCCCTTCTTGTTTGTAACACATACCATGATAGCATCCCTGGAGTTGGCGGGCGCCTGCGAAGGCCTTTCCTTTTCCCTTGCCTTTTGTTGAAGAAGAAGTTGGGGCTTTGCCCTTATCGATATTCTTGGATGAAATCATTTTCTGCAAACACGAAGTTATAAATAAAAACGAAACAAGAAACAAATACTCTAATGTTTTAAAGGAGAAACAATGTTGAAGAATTTACATTCAAAGCACTGGAAGTACCGGTAAAACACCGGCGAGCCGCAGAAGGGTATCCGCGGACCGCCGCTGAACTGCCAATGAAAAATAGAAAATTGGGAGCATAGATATTCAATCGGCGACAGAGCGGCGAACTTTCGGTACCGATCCGCAAACCGCCGATGTAACGTGAGATCAAGTGGCCTAAAGAAAATATTAGCCCAAATTGATGTTCCATCGGTGTTTCACCGGGTCCGACCAATGAATCACCAATAGTCATTGTCCCCAATGCATCACCCTAAACTCCAATCTCACAATATTTCGCACACTCACACACAGTATAGCAAAGCAGTGCCTCCACACATAAAAAAAGTTTAAATGATGTTTTACCCTTAAAAATGGCGTCACCCAATGTATCATAGGGCAAAGTATGTCTTTTTAATCCCTTATTGGGTTACTCAGACTTCAACCCATTGAACTCTACACAAGAATAACAACTTTCCCCTCACCCATTTCAGTAATAAGCTTCTATCTTCCACAAATTTCATATAGCATCATATAAAGCAACAATCATGAAAATATTAGGGAGAATGGCAGTAAAAAGGAGGGGAATATATGTCATAGCCACATGTATATGCGACTACAGTACCATTGAAGAAGAAAAATGAGAAAGTTAAAGGTATATTACCACTCTTGAGAGAATATTTAGCAGAGACTAGCTGAAGTTGCGGGAGCTTGGTAATGCTCAACAATGGCAAACTCTTGGGAGTTGTTTAGTAGAGAGGAAGGTTGTGAGTGGAGTGAAATTTGTGGAAAGGATGATGGATTTTATAGGTGGGAAGATGAGAGTGTGGTTGGTTTAGGAGGAGGTGGATGGTTAATGGTGATTTAATTGTATAGGAAGTGGAAGAGAGGGAGTTGTAGGAATATGGAAAGGTGGGGTGTTGGAAAAATAAAAAGGAGTGTGGGATAGTGGTAAAAAAAGGAAAAAGGGAAGTCTGAGTGGTATTTTTTTTCAAATTAGGATGGCTTAAACATATTTTGGGCCAGGTGGGTCCACATTTGGTTATGATTTTAAAATATGACCCGTACCTTTACCGACACTACACTGGCTCGCTGTTTTGATCTAGTGGTTCACTACCTTACAATCTTGTGCTTGATTATGTGTCTAGTTTACTATCTTGCAACCGCTGATTGACCGGTAGTTCGCGAAGTAAGTTTGATGTTCTGCTAGTGAATCGCCTCTTGGGCAACCCCTATGTAGATATTCTGGGTTCCACCAGTGATAGAACGGAGGTATGCAATTTTGCATCGATGTTTCACCGGCTCATCCTTGGTCTAATAGTCGTGTTCCCAGGTTTCTTCTTGCATGCTTTAGGGCGCGAAGGTTTGCGCATTTGGATCGGCGGTTCGCCAGTCTAGTGCGTTGCCTACCTTGTTTTTGTGCTTCCTCTCCTTGCTTCTCACCTCATTAGTCCTACAAAATCAAAAACAACAATGACATGAATACACTTGGGTTGCCTCCCAAGAAGTGCCTTAGTTAACGTCATGGCATGACATATTACTCATTTAGCATTCATTTTTCGAAGGATAATCCTCCGACTCAGTCTCCTTCATCTCCACTCCGCTATACTCGCTCTCTTCATGCAATACTACAATCACTTTGCATTCATCTAGAGGTTCAGCGGATTGACACACTTTAATGTCGACCTCTTCACTTCCAACCCAAAACTTGAGCTCCCCTAGTTCCACATCTACCAAAGCTCTACCGGTGGCAAGCAATGGCATCTCTACATCCATTTCACAATCAAGAACCCAAAAATGAGCTGATAGAATAAATTTATCCACCCTCACCAAATACTCTAACATACCCCCAAGTTTGTCTATGGAGCGATCAACAATTAACAACCTCATTGATGAGGGTTTGGGGTTCCCAAGCCCCAATTTCTTGAAGATGATAAGGGGCATCAGATTTATACCTGTGCCAAGATCTCAAAGGGATTTCTTAAACACACATACCCCGATAGTTCAAGGAATTATGAAGGCTCCTGGATCTTCCCGCTTTGGGGAAAAATTGCTCATCATCATCGCACTACAATGAAACGTTGTTCCTCCGGTGCCTACATCTACCGCCTTCTTCTTTTTCAATAGCTCCTTCATGAACTTGGCATATCCAGGCATTTGAAGTAGGAAATACACCAATGGTATATCAATGGAAAATTACTAAACATATCGATAAATTTACTAAAATGATCATCCTTGGGGGTGGAGCTCTTTGTTCTTTTTCTTTATTATTTGACGTCTTCATGCCTGACTCTTCTCCATCAACATTTGAGGGAACTTCATTGGCCTCTATGTAATACCACGAAAGCCCAAAGATCAGACCCGAGAGTTGAAATAGAGAAAACTGGAAATCTGGTACCAGGTCATAGAACGAGTCATTTTGTGACTCGTGGGATAGGCCACAAGTCATTAGGAGACTCGTGGTGGGGCTCAGAGCTTGAGTTGAAATTTTTGGGAGTTAAAGTCCCCATGGACGTGACCACGAGTCGTGGTCAGGCCCCACGACTCATTTAGTCAGTCTTGGGCAAGGGTTAAAGGAAAAGGAAGGAAAACTTGGTAGTGCACCCTATGGATGGTCACCACGAATCGTGGTCAAACACCATGATTCGTGGGATGGGTCATGGTCAGCAGGTTGAGAATAAAATAAATTATTAGGTAGTAAAGGTGACGAGTGGTGACCACGAGTCGTGGTCATCAGTAACAATTCGTGTGATTGCCCGTTATGAGATCTAGGTGAAACCTTGATAGTGTACTCGACGATCGATGTAACGACCTATGGTTGGTGGCGACGACTCGTTAGGTCTCTCATGGGGACTAGCGACCAATGATTTACTAAGAATTTATTAATGGTAATACCGTCATTCCTAAGCCATACGGTCCTATACTACATTTTTTAAAGCTATTTTCAGATTGTATTAAGATAGGTTAAGTCATTCTAGCCTATTCAAACTCATGCATTCAAAGTTTAAGAATGTAGAGGGTGATCAAGCATAAAACCTCAAGGTTCTTCATCAATTGTTCTTCAATTCCTCTTGGGAAAGATAAAATCCAAGTCTCTCAGGTATGTAGGGTTATGAGTGGGTAAAATCATTCACACTCATGCCTAATCTCTCTTAATTCATGAAATTTTATTTGAAAATCTTATGGGTTTTTATCCTAAATCTTATGAAATCCTAATGATCTATCTATGTGTTTCTACTTCTCATCTTTTACATCATATTTTACAAATCATGGGCAGATTTTACAACTAATTTGATTATAATTTTTTTGGATTTAAATTTCTATTAAACTATGCCCAACCATACATGTTCTATGATAAATTGAGTTGTGATTTTACCTTGATTTTTTATGTTCTTCAGCCCATCATGATTTATGAGTTATGATATGGATTTATTCAAATACTGATTATGAATTTATGATTTATTAAGTATATACATATTTTACAAGTATGCATTAACCTCATGATTTACGATTTAAGATTTTTGGCAGACTCACGGGCCTTATCTTCATCGCTAGTTCACGTATTTACAAGCATGATTATGATTATCATGATTTAACTAGCCATGTATCTCATGTATATTATCCTATGAGCACTAATATGTTTTGGGAGTAGATTTAACACCGAGTAGGTTTGGGGCCCAGGTTTTGCCCCGAATCTCAGAACTACGTGCCACCATAGGTCATGACGGGACCTCCCTTGAGACTATCCCCTTTTTTCCCCCAAATGGGCCTTTCATGAGTGATATCACGCCTTTCATAGTTCTACCCTTGTCAAGGTACGAACACCCTCCCGACTAGGGATTTATAGGTTGGGCTCTGTGTGTTCTCATATGGGGTATGTCGGTTATAAGAATCTCCCACTGTTACTCAAGATTTATGTATGTTTATGAATATGATTATATACTTTGTCTTAAGTCATGTTTAATAAATATCTTCTCTCATGAGTATAATTATGAATGATTTACGAATGTTTTGAAACTTTGAGCCTTATGATACATTATGATATTTATGCTATGATCATGTTGTCCTACTCTAATGCACTTTTATGTATTTTAAACGTCCCTTTTACTTATCTTGCATACTCGGCACATTTCACATACTGACCGCATACTTTATGTTGTATCATATTATGATACAAGCTCCGACCTTCAGACCCAACATCGTTATTAGCTCGTTCCCGAAGTTAGCATCCAATTCATTCATGAGTCCTCATCTCCCGAGGACCAGTTGATATCAGTTATCCTTTATGTTTAGTTTTTTCTAGAATTGTAGGCTTAGTTGGGGGTGTTGTCCCATCAACCCATCAGATATGCTATAGGCTTTCAGACTATGTGTAGTATTTAGTCGTCATGTATGAAGTGTGTTTCGTTTTCTATGTTATATCATGATTATGCTTTCGCTATATTATTATGTTGAGTATGCTGCTTTAATTGTTTGAGTTAGATGTATGTTCATTCCATGGGTCGACATGGAGTCTCTCGGGGCTCCTTGTCCCGTGTCGCCATTCGGGTCTACATTCGGGTCGTTACAAACTTGGTATCAGAGAAATACGTTTTGAAGTTTCCTAGGGTGTCTGAAAGCCCCGTTAAGTAGAGTCTTTTCAATGGGTGTGAAGTGCACCACCATTATGATGAAGAGGCTACGAGACGTCTAGGAAATGTTCCCTTCATTCATGACTATATCTCGTGCGATGAGTTCAACTCTCTCCATTCCTCTAATTCGTGCTATATGCATGTGTAGAAACATGTCTTCTCAGAACAACAACGGGAATTAGCCAGCCCTACCAACTCCAATGAGCCACATTCAAGTTACGGATGCAGAACTCGAGGCCGCCCTCAGAGTGTTGATATGGACCATGATCACCCAGCATATCTAGTAGACAATCGCATCAGTGAACCCTGCCGAGGAAGCAGCAGCTACTAGGGTTCAAGAACTCATGAAGAGGAGCCTATCTATATTTGGTGATTCGAATATGGTGGAGAGCGAAAGGGGGAAGATAGGAGGAACAAGAGGACCAGACCGAAAAACTTGAGAGTTCCCAGCAAGAGTCAAGTAGTGGGAGTGACTCTTAACCCCGTCAGAGTTCTTTACCACAAGTTCGGGGATACAAGCCCAGGGTGAGGGAGATTACTTATCCAATTTGCGGGCGCTGCAGGAAGAACCACCTAGGAAAGTGCTTGGCAGGTTCAAATGCTTGCTTTTATTGTGGCCAACTCTGTCATAATCACAGAGATTGCCCTTCAGGCAAGAGAGACGACCAGAGAAGCCGTGCCCCGGCCACCCCTCCAGTACTCCTATTTAGCCAGTCAACATGCTTGCAATTTTGTAGATCACACATGGGACGGTGTTTGGCAGGTTCAGACATTTATTACAGATGTGGAGAGGTCGGGCACATGTGTAGGAATTTCCCATCGGCCAAGTAGGGCAAGGGTAGAGCCGACATTCCAATCACCGGATCAGCAGCTCCAGCAAATCGCCCATCCTAGAAGGACAAGTTACCAAGAGCAAGGGGCAGTCAGCATCAGATGTAGTCCCAAGTATATTATAATCCTTTCTATCGAACCTACCATGATTGGTAGTTCTGAGAACTACTGTACAAGGTGCAAGGTAACTTTGTGCATTTTAATATGGGACTTATTTCTTGGAAGGTAGTGAAAAGGTAAGTGAAGGGCCAAGTTTGGTCTTGAGTTTCCTAGTAAGGAGTTCTATAAATAACTTTTGGGGGTAGTCCATCCATCCCTCTTTAGATGTTTCCTTTATGTTTCGCTTGATGCTACGCTTAACTCATGCTTATGTTCTGAATCCTAAGAGCATAGATAACCCTAACAGTCAGCAATCCTAATGTTACCCATTCAACTTCATGTCACGACCCTCTTTACGTATGTGAACTCATGTCTCTCAATATGCTCATGCTCTATGCACACAATCCCTACTATTTGCTCTAGTGGCTCATAAGATCGTGATAAATAAGGTGTATACCCAACTTAGATTTCTTAAATGATTCTTTCTCATGATTCCCTTACTCTAAAACCTATGGATGTTCAACCATGATGGATATGATGGTTAAGATGTGTATGTTCAGGATAACTCCCTATCCCTGCCATAGAAGCCGTTATACCCCGAAAGCTCAAACATCGGACCCGAGAGTTGAAATAGGAAAATTGTGAAATTAATGTTGCAGGCACAGGACGAGTCGTGGGACGACTCGTGAGGAGACCCCATGAGTCATCAAGTGGCTTGTGGAGAGGCCTGGGGTAAATAAAGTATTGAGGTCCCCACGAGTGAGGGAATGACTTGTGGTCAGCCACCATGAGTCATCATGTCAATCATGGAGTGGTGTGGGATTTCGGATGGGGGAGATGTCCAGTGTACCTAACAAATGGGACCCCACGAGTTGTGGCCAGTTCTAACAACTTGTGAGGTGAGTCGTGATAAAACAAAATTGTTTTTCATTAATGTTAAGGCAGTGTACATGACAGAAGGTGACCACGAGTTATAGTATCGAGGAATGAGTCATTATGTCCCTCGTTACGAGCCCTAGCAATACAGTCAACCAGTGCAGTTGACAGGCGACTCGATAAGTGTTGCCCATCCTGACGAATCGTCAGGTCACCCATCGGGGACACCTGGCAGTTATTTTCTGAGAAATAGTGAGGGCCTTCTCCTAATCCCCTAAGATCCTAAGACCTATACTACATAGTTTAAGGCCCGTTTTAGTGGGTTTTAAGCAGGGGAAAGCCTATTCTAAGCCATCCTTCCCATGCATGCAAGTTTGAAGGTTTTAAGAGGAGGTTCAAGGTGAAATCTCAAGGTTTCCAATTGGATTCTCAGTTGGGAAATTAGAGGGTGTTAGAACTCACCATTCCCTATGTATGTAAGGCTATGAGTGAGTGTCTTCTTCCACACCAATGCCCAATTTCTATCAAATGTGATAAATTGTCTATGACCAAGTACTTAGTTTTATGCAATTGCATAATTCTTCAATGTCTACACATGGGTATGATTAAATTATAGTTATATTGATGAATTGTGAAGCTTGGGAAGATTTTAAATTTGTTTTAAATCCAAATTGGATTTCTAACTTATCAAGTTGAATGCCTATGGATCAGGAGTTCATGAAAGAACAGATTGATGTCGAATGTATGATGATGATGAGATTTAATGTTGAAAAGCATGTTTCTTAAGCTACCCATGATTATGATGTTGTTTTCAAAATAAATTTTGTAGATCCTAGTATGATAAACCTTTGGGTAATGCCCACATGATGATTTAAGGTGATTTTCCCGACATAAGCTTACCACATTGATTGAAGTAAAGTTTTCCAAATTTTTTTTATAAATTCTAGCTTGTGGTATGTTTAGTAAATATTTCTCTACGTAGCTTACCACATGATTTGGAGTAGATGATCCCTCCTATGATTGAGCTTGTGGTATGTTTCGAAATAAAGCTTCTCATATGCATGATTTCATAATTGATATGTAGGTCATTATTGAGATTTGTCAATAGACAATGTTGAGCTTCATATACGTATGATGTCTAGTCTATACATGATTTCATTATGAGCTTTGTCAATAGAAAATGTTGAGCTTCATTTCGTACGATGTTGAGTTATGCATGATTTCATGTTGAGCTTCGTCAATTGACGATGTTGAGCTTCATTATATACGATGTAGAGCATTTCATATATTTTTGGGAGAAGAGTCTAGCACCGAGAGGGTTATGGGTCGATCACCCTATTCCCAAGAACTACGCGCCAACGTAGGTTGATACTAATATAATATTGGGACCTCCCTCGTGAGCTATCCACGGCCCGATTGGACCTTCAGCTTGATATTGATATCATGGTAGCATCCTTATCCCTGACAAGGGTTTGGACGGCTCTGCCCACTTGAGTGTGATAGTCGGGACCATGTAAGCTCTATCGTGGTATGTCGGTTAAATGACAAGTCTCCCACTGTCTATATCATTCAGTATTGCATATCCATTACTTATGATGATTACTTCACACATACATGTTCAAAAATAAAGGTTTAACTCATTGTTCAGCTTTTTGGTATAAATGTATGTTTTAGCATTGACTTATTCGAGTCAGTAAGGATGTTCTAAAGCTATGCATGGTCATGGTATGATAAGAGTACAATTTTAGAATGAATGCATGTAGCCTTTTACTTACACTTAAAAACTTACAATATGTTATGGAATGTTTTAAATGATTTCTTTTACTTAAGCGGTTTTACTTACCTTGCATACTCAGTACATTCCACGTACAGACCGCATACTTTTTGTGTTGCATCATTTCATGATGCAGGATCCGGTTCCCAAGTTCAGCCCTATTCGTAGTCCTTGTTCAGAGTAAGCACCTGCTTATTTGGTGAGTCCTCATCTTTCGAGGACTATACCTTCAATTGTTTTAGACGTCCTTTCAGTTTTAGTATAATTTAGCTAGTTGGGTGTGTTGTCCCATCAGTTCGTCCAGACTAGGGGCTTATCAGACATAGATGTGTATTCAACTTTAGATACTTATTCTGTTGTTATATTAAGTTTGACTTCCACTTAGTTTAAAAATATGTTTTCTTCATGTTTACTGAATGAGTTAGTTGAATGCTTATGCCATGGGCCGACTTAGGGTCTCTCGAGGTCCCTTGTCCCGTATCTACGATCCGGGCCTCAATTCGGGTCGTGACAAACTTGGTATCAGAGACATAGTTTTGACGTGTCCTAGGGTGTTTGAAAGCCACGTTAGGTAGAGTCTTTTTCATGGGTGTGAAGCGCGCCACACATATGTCGAAGAGGCTACTAGACATTTTAGGAAATGTTCCCTTCTTTCATGATCTATGTCGTGTGATGAAAATCCTTTCTATCATTCTAATTTGTACTAATCGCAATTGAAAAATTATGGATCCTCGTAGGATAAATGAAAGGAGGAATGTAGGTGGTGAGAGCCATGAGGATGGAAACGGTCATGAGCATCAGCCAGCCCCACCTGTTCAGGAGCCTCAGGCACCAGAGCCAACCGCTCATGTTGAGTTCCGAGCTGCCATTAAGATGCTTGCGTAGGCCTTGACTGCCAAGGTCAATCAGCAGGCCATTCTGCATGTTCCTCAAAATGGTAATGTAGTGGCGGTCAGAGACCGATCTTCTTGAGGATGAACACACCGGAGTTTCTGGGGTCCAAGGTAGATGAGAAGCCACATGATTTCATTGATGAGATCATCAAGATCACCCAGGTTATGGGGGTGAGTAGTGTTGTGTCACGCCCCGCCTTGGGGGGTATGACTGCACCTGGTGCCCTAGAAAGACCTGGACTACTGACTGGTGGCCTAGACACATCTGGTGCCTGACTAGCTCTATCTCAGGTTCCTGGAAACAAAGGGCTATATAACAGTTGTAAACAAAGCCTCCGGCCATCTGGGCCTATAGCCATCTGTGCCTGTAATAACAGCTAACAAGAAACATTCTCATAATCAGGAACCTATGCGGGCCGACAAGGCCACCATGCTGTCTAGTCATCTGAGACTCAACAAAGGAAACATTGAAAAGCTACGTGACCGACAAGGTCACCACTACTGTCAAGCTACGGCCCCACACGACCAACATAAAAACAACAGGAAAACTAAACAGCTATAACAACTGCACGGCCTCACACGACCGGCTCAACTGACCACAGGGAGATAAATCTGAACAATCTGCAAGCCTCTATGAGCAACAATGGAAATGATCGGGACAGGGCCCCGACCTACCCATACTGTACATCAAAAGGAAAAGAGCTACACCTCTAGGAATCAGACTCCGGATGACAGGAGCTGATGACTCAATAGCTGGCTGGAATCACG
>JACEIK010006819.1:13367-24485 GCA_018107945.1 Datura stramonium | reverse complement strand
GAGTAGATTTGCTATCGTAGTCCAGTCCCTGTGGGATCAATACTTGGCTTACTTGAGCCATTTACTACTTGTTCGACCACGTGCACTTGCGTGTAGTCATCCAGACCACTGAACAGTAGGCTTGGGATTTTCACACCTAACTTCTTGAAAATGACAAGAGGCATCAAATTTATGCTTGCGCCAAGGTTGCACAAGGCATTTTTGAAAATACACAGCCAAATTGTGCAATATATGGTGAAAGCCCTAGGGTACTCTCTTTAGGTAGAAAGATTTCTCTCCATCATTACACTATAATAGTGTGTCACTTCCCCTACACCAGCATCAACAACCTTATTTTTCTTCAACAATTCTTTCATGAACTTTGTATATCCTAGCATCTTGAGCAATGCATCCACCAATGGTATGCTTATGGAAAACTTGCTAAAGAACTCAACAAATTTCTGAAACTAGTTATCCTCCTTCTTGTTTGCTAACCGTTGACGATAAGGAGGTGGAATTCTAGGCTCTTGGCCCATTTTGGTTAAACCCTTCTTTCTTTCTTCCTCTTAAACAGCCTTTTTGGGCTCAACTAATTCTCCTCTCATTAAGTTCTTTTGTTTCATCCATACCATTAGTTGCTTTTGGCACCTCATCACTCACATCACTTCTTTTTTTGGGGTCAACAATATTCTTGGGCTTCACATCGCCATCAGCCAATACCTTCCCTCCTTGTGACAATAGCCATACAATTATTGTCCTTCTTAGGATTAGGCATTGTATCACTAGGAATAGTCCCTTTCATTCTGGGGTTCATTTGAGTAGACAAGTGATTCATTTGAGCTTCCAAGTGTTTAACAAAAGCTAAATATGAACTCACTAATTGGGTGAGGTTAGACACCTCCCCTTTGAGCTCCTTCACCTTGCTGTCCGTAGACTCAACCTTCTTTAGGACTATAGATAACATTTCTTAAATCTTGGTGTTACCTGCATCACTCACCCCGGGTTGCAATTGGGGGTTTTCAACCTTAGGAGGGGAAACATATAGGTTCGATCTTTGGTGATAAAGTTCTCCATCATGGTTTTGTTCACGATTACCCCATCTTTTATTTCTATCAACGTAACCTTGATTGTCGCGATTTCTCCGACATTAATTCTCTTCTCGTGGAAGCCAAGGGCCTTGGCTGGCACCTTGATACCCCAGGCGAGAACCCCTCATTTGACCGCCATGAATTGGCATTCTTCTTCATACCTAGGTGGTGAAGCTTCATCCTCATATTGCATGGGACCTTGAGTCCCCACAGCATTGACATTCTTGGACCCAGTTCCCATAACATGCTTTGTCATTAATTCAAGATGGGTCATCATATTTGCTAGTTTCTCATATCTCTTTTCCACATTTCCTCAGTCAATAAGGCTTGAACTAGCACCACTCAAGGGAACTTCCGTGTCCCTAGTGTGCCACGCTCGATTTGTTTTGTTCATCCTATCCAAAACTCTAAAGTAGCACTCTATCCAGTAACTCATGGTTTGGCCATAAGGTCACTTTCTTAAACCTAAGAAAGGCTTCATGTAAGGGTTCAGTCGGGATTTGCCTAAAATTGGTAATGTCATCTCTCAGCTGCAACGTCCTCGATGGAGGAACGAACCTATCTATGAAAGCTTAAGTCAAATCTTGCGATAAAGTGATACACCTTGGAGGAAGCTCCTTTAGCCACATGGTATCTTCTCCCATCAAGGAGAATGGGAAGAGCCTTAGTTTAATCAACTTTTGACTTATATTGTTAATCTTGAAAAGTTGGCATATCTCAGGGAAATTCCAAAGATGTCAATTAGAATCCTCACTCGGTTTTCCTCCAAAGAGTCCTTTCATTACTAGCAGGTGTAACATCGTGCTAGTCACATGAAACACCGCATTTCCCACCACAGCTAGTAGGCGAATGGAACCTGAAACATCCTGCGTCATTGGATCATCAACCTCGTGGTCCATATGGCCATCCATAGAACCTTATTAAGAGTGTAGGCTTATGATAATCAGCCTAAAGAGACACCAAAAATAAAACAATTGTAAAAATAAAACACAAGATGCTCAATTAATTCAAATCAACAATCAACTAGGGGCTATCTAATCTTATACAAAACAACGACGCCAAAATTGATGACGTTCAAATCCACTCCACACTAGTAGAAAGTATAATATAATTACTCAACTCGTGAGTCGGGATCAAATCCACAGGGAATAGAGATATTATGGCACAAAACTTGTCTATCGAATTGAACTAGATTGCATCATTGCATAAAAATTGGAAAAATAAATGTTGGGGGAATGTAGGATCACAATCTAAATATAAATCAACTACCAATCAAAAACAAGGAAACTAAATTGAATGAATAAAGATGAGAAAGAGGCATCATTTGTATTGGAATTAACTAGAGAATTGAATTATTACTCACAAGAATAAATAACTGTGGATGAGGTGGCCGCGATATTTTTTAACCACTTGAGTGCCTTTTTCATCGGGTTTTCTCAAACCCCAAGGTCCCAAATAATTCATCCACTATAGCTTCAATAGAATTAAACTATCTCTAGCCTCAATTCTTCAATGGGCGTATGACAATGGGTTTTGTCTATCCCAAGCCCAACTCCACACCATCAAGACCCAAATACCCACCATTGTTTTCTCACCCATACTTTTTTCCTTTTTTCAAGTAAACATAGAATAAGTAAAAACAACCCACATTTGAAACTATGGATAATTCCATTATAATTGAGAGAAAACAACATATTTATACTAAGTGAGTAATTATAAGATCAATCTAGCAACACTCAATCCAATTTACCCCCAATCATGCAACACACCCCTAGCAAAATATTTAGCCACTCATAGATGAGAAATACAAGACTATAATAAAATTCATTATCAAGAGTTAATTTCAATCCCAAATTTTCCTTCAATGGAGGTTTTACCTTGATGAAGAAGAAGATGAAGAAGAGGTCTCTCTATTTTTATCTCTCTAAAAAATTAAAAACTATTCAATACAATACAATTCAATACTCTAATGGAATGGAATGTTTAGTACATTTCAAGAAATGTACAAAAGTAGGTTAAAGATTCTCCTTTTTTCCTGTGCTGGATGATTTTGCCCTTGTTATAATGGCCTCACTTGTGAGTTACCGGCATTTCTCCAACGCCCATCTGCGGAGCACCGCTCTATCGCAACTGGGGCTAGTGACTACTGTAAATATCAAACATTGGCATAGGTGGTTCACAGTTTTTGACCCGCGTTCCGCCGGTGTACTTCCCACTTCAGCACAGTGTGCTCCTATGTTTGGCCGGCGTTTTGCCGGTCTCATCCAGTGGAACACAGGTCCTCTTCTTTAGCCCTATGCTTTTTTACAATTCTTTGCTTTCTCTCCTTAAATTGAATTCCTGCAAAAACCAAAGAGAAAGAGTATAAAATCCTCCAAAATGACTTGAAAACCAAGTAAAAGCTCATGTTTAAAAGCCTAATGAGTTGGTAAATTACCAACTCATCACTACAGTTGATCCTTTGCATGAGCAGGTGAGTCATGCTAAGTTTAAGGCTACCTTTTAGATGTTGGCACCGGCTATGACAGCTCAATTCAACTAGTAGGTTCTAGCTCATGTGCATATGAACGGGAATGCCGTGGCGGATAGGGTGCGAGACTTCACAAGGATAAACTCGCCAGAGTTTCATGGTTCTAAGGTGGACGAGGATCCATAGGAGTTCATTGAGGATATCCAAAATATTACCCAGATTAAGGGTATTTGAGAGAGGAGAGTGTAGATTTAGCCTTCTATCAACTAAAGGGGGTAGCTTATATTTGGTTTCGATAGTGGAAGGAGAGTCGTGGAGTTGGTGTAGCTCCTATTGGTTAGGAGGAGTTCATCACAGTGTTTTTAGATAGATTCTTTCCCGAAGATTTTAGGGAAGCAAAGGCAGCAGAGTTCATCAACTTGAAGCAGAATGACAAGACTGTTCAGGAGTATGCCTTGAAGTTCACCTAGCTGTCCAAGTATGCTTTGGAGATTTTAGCTGAGCCAAGGGCTCGTATGAGAAACTTTGTATTGGGATTGCAGATTTGTTGGTCAAGGAGTGCAGGAACTTCATGCTTATCAATGATATAGGAATCTCTCAATTGATGATATATGCTCAGCAATTAGAGGAGGAACAGATGAAGGAGAGGGAGAGAGGGGCCAAGAGGGCTAGGACAGGGAGCTTTGGGTATTCTCAATAGAGGTGTAGTGTTGGACATCGTCCATAGTCCCATCAAAGGTCGTCAGTCCCAACTCCATCATTAGCCAGTGTTCTATCCAAGCATAAGAGTGATTAGAGAGCTAGAGTGTCAGGCTCTAGAAGTCAGAAGATCGTGTCAGAGGAGTGCACTTTCCAAACATGTAGGAAGTGGGGTAAGAATCACCCAAGAGAGTGCTTGGTTGACTCATATGTTTTCTTCGAGTGTGGGAAGCATGGGCACAAGCGCAAGGATTGCCCTTCAGCCAAATAGGGCAATGGTAGAGGTCATGCCCTAGCCACCACTTCAGCAGCTCCAACAGCTCACCCGCCTTAGCAAGGCACATCTTTTAGTGTAGGTGGCGGTCAGCACCAGAACAGGTTCTATTCGTGGTGATAATCTCCAGAACAGGTTCTATGCACTATCGTCTCGCCAGGAGCAAGAGAGCTTGCTCGATGTAGTCACGGGTATGTTACGAGACTTCCATCCTTATGTTTATTCATTTCTAGATCTAGGGGCCACATTATCCTTCGTGACTCCCTATGTTACTTTTAGTTTTTATGTCAGTCCCAAAATCCTCTAAGAGCCCTTTTCAATTTTCTACTCTTGTTAGTCAGGCAGTTATAGCTCGATGGGTATACAGAAATTGCCTTATTACCGTCCTTTAGAAGGTCATCTCAACCAACTTAGTGGAGTTAGATATGATGGATTTCTACGTTATAATCAACATGGATTGGTTGTATTCTTGTTATGGTTCATTAATTATAGAACTCGGTTAGTAGAGTTTCGATTATTGGGTGAGCCAGCCCTGGAGTGGAAGGGTAGTTCAGTAGTTCCTATAGGTTGCTTTTTCTTCTACCTTAAAGTCGGAAAAATGATCTTTAAGGGTTGTGTATATCATCTAGTTCAGGTAAACGATTCTAAGTCCGGAACCCCGACTCTCCAGTTAATTTTTGTTGTATATGATTATCTAGAGGTGCTTTCAGATGATCTACCAGGAGCCCCTCCTAAGTGAGAGATAGACTTTGCTATTGACCTTCTCCCTGATACACAGCCCATATCCATTCCTCCTTACAGAATGGTTCTAGCCGAGCTTAAGGAGTTGAAGGATCTCTCTCATAAGGGTTTCATCAGGCCTAGTAAGTCCCCATTGGGTGCTCCAATTCTCTTTGTTCAGAAGAACGATGGTTCTCTCAGGAAGTGCATTGACTATCGTCAATTTAACAAACTCATAATCAATAATAAGTATACCCTCTGATGAATTGTTCGACTAGCTTCTGGGTGATAAGTGATTTTTGAAGATAAACCTCAGATCCGGCTATCACCAGCTCAGAGATACGGAGAGTGACATCCTGAACACAACTTTCACGACTCGGTATGGTCACTATAAGTTTGTGCTTATGTCTTTTGGACTAACGAATGCTCCTGCAGCTTTCATGGGTTTGATGAACAGGGGTTTCAAGAAATATTTGGATATGTTGGTCATTATCTTCATAGATTATATCCCCATACACTCTCGGAGTGAGGAAGAGCGTGCCACCTATTTGAGGATTGTGTTGCAGACTCTTAAGGATCGTCAGTTGTTTGCTAAATCAACAAGTGTGAGTTTTGGTTAAACTCACTTGCATCTTTGGGTCATGTGCTTTCTAGTAAGGGTGTGCAGGTAGACCCTTAGAAGATTGAGGCAGTGAAGAATTGTCTGAGACCTATTAGTCCCACTAACATTATGAGCTTTTTGGGTTTAGCTAGCTACTACAGGAGATATGTAGAGGAATTTTCATCCATCACAGCACCTTTGACTAACTTGACCTTGAAGAAGGTCAAATTTCAGTGGTCCGATGCTTGTGAGAAGACTTTTTAGATGTTAAAGATTGAACTCATATCAGCTTCAGTTTTGACCCTATCGGAGGGCCCAGATGGTTTTGTTGTATATTGTGATGCTACTCGAACTAGCCTTGGATGTGTGTTGCTGCAGCATGGTAAGGTCATTGCTTATGCTTTTAGACAACTTAAAACTCATGAGAAGAATAACCCCACGCATGACCTTGAGCTGGCAGTGGGTGTGTTTTCCTTTAAGATTTGGAGGTACTACTTGTATGGGGTGCATGTGGATGTGTTCACAGACTAGAAGAGCCTTCAGTATGTGTTTACTCAAAAGAATCTGAATTTCCGGCAAATAAGATGGCTAGAGCTTCTTATGGATTATGAAATGAATGTCTTTTATCATCCGGGCAAGGACAATGTAGTGGAAGATGTTCTTAGTAGGTTGTCCATGAAAAATGTGTCTCATGTCGAGGATGGGAGGAAGGAATTGGTGAAGGATGTTCATAGGATTTCTCGCTTGGGTGCCTTATAGATTTGACATATGGTGGTGTTATTATTTAGAATGGGATGAAATCTTCATTGGTGACAGATGTTAAAGCGAGGCAAGATAAGGATCCTATTTTAGTGAGCTGAAGGTTGTAGATCGGAATCAGAAAGTGAAGGTTTTCTCCGGGGGGGATGGTGTAATCCAATATTAGGATCATTTGTGTGTTCCAGAGGTGGATGATTTGAGAGAGCGGATGTTGGCAGAGGCTCGTAACTCTCAAAAATAGTCTATCCACCCAGGAGACACCAAGATGTAGTGCGATCTACAGGAAGTCTATTAGTGGAATGGCATAAAGAAGGATATAGCAACTTTCCTGGTTAAGTGTCTAAATTGCCAATAGGTGAAGGTTGCGTATCAGAGTCCTGGAGGTATGCAACAGAATATCAACATTCCTGCTTAGAAAATGGAATATATCAACATGTACTTCATTATAGGGTTGCCTTGTACATATCAATAGTATGATTCTATAAGGGTGATTGTAGACAAGTTGACCAAATCAGCATATTTCTTATCAGTTAAAACTACAGATTCAGCGGAGGACAATGCTAGACTTTACATTCAGGAGTTAGTTCAATTGAATGGAGTCCCATTGTCTATCATCTCATATAGGGGTACTCAGTTCACCTCTCAGTTTTGGAAATCCTTTCAGAAGGGTTTGGGTACTCAGGTGAAGCTCAGTACAGCTTTTCACCCGCAGACAAATGATCAGGCCGAGTGGACCATTCAGACTTTAGAGGACATGTTGAGAGCTTGTGTGATCAATTTCAAGGGTAGTAAGGATGATCACCTTCCTCTTATCGAGTTTTCCTAGAATAACAGTTACCATTCTAGCATTCAGATGGCTCCATTTAATGCCCTTTATGGGGAGATGTAGATCACCTATTTGATGGTTCAAGGTAGGTGAGGCTATGCTGATAGAGCCAGATTTAGTTCATGAGGCTATGGAGAAAGTTCAACTAATTATATAAAGGCTAAAAATAGCTCAGGTTCATCAAAAATCATATTTGGATGTTAGGAGGAGAGAGCTTGAGTTTGTCGATGATGATTGGGTGTTTCTAAAGGTGTCTCCCATTAAGGGAGTGATGAGGTTTGATAAAAAAAGGAAGCTTAGTCCCCAATGTATTGGTTCTTATAGGATTCTAAGGCAAGTTGGCAAAGTGTCGTATGAGTTTTAGCTACCGGCAGAGTTAGCTTCAATGCATCCAGTTTTTCATGTGTCTTTGCTGAAAAAGTGCATTGGAGATCCAACGCGAGTTATACCAGTAGAGAGCATTGGTGTGAAGGATAGCCTTAACTATGAGGAGGTTTATATTGAAATCCTTGATCTTCAAATTTGGAAGTTGAGAAACAAGGAGGTAGCTTCAGTGAAGGTTTTGTGGAGAAATCAACTTGTTGAGGGAGCTACGCGAGAAGCCGAAGCAAATATGATGGTTAGATACCCACATCTTTTTCCTTCTAGCTTAGTTCCATCATGAGGAACCAATTTCCTCCTTAGTGATATATTTAGTTTCATTTCAAGTTCATGTCCCTCGGTTCCTTACATTCCATAGTATAAATGCATGTTTCATAAATTCAGTTCAGTCATGTATCGCAGTCTTGAGTCAGTCTCTCTGTTAGTTTTCAACTATAGCTATTTAGCTTTGGGATTGCAATTCCTTCGTTATCCATCCAGTTTGCTTAATATACATTTGAGGATGCATGGTCCCAAAGGGAAGATAATTTAACACCCCAAAAGTCCCTAAGATCAGACCCAACGTAAGAAATGAAGAAAACGGAAAACCCGCATCGGGTCACAGGACAAATTTTCAAGTGACCCATTAAGTCACTTGAGGGGTCATTAAGGGAGTTAGGTGCAAGAAGTTGGTGAAAATTTGAGTTTCATAGAGTCTTGATGGCTGGTATAAATATCCATTAAGTGTGATGATGAATCATTAAGTAAAGTCATCAAGAAAAGACTAGAAAGTTCGAAATTTTTTTCCTGTGGTACCTGACAACTCGTCAAGTACCCTAATGAGTCATTTGGTCACACGTTAGGCCTAGCTGAGTCAAATTTTCAGTTGGGTGATTAAGGTATTTTTCGTACTTCCTATGTTCTTAACTCCTAAACTAAGTCATTTCAAGCTCCTAAGAGGGTATATCCTAGAGTTCTATTCATTCCTAGCCCTCATTCTACTACTAACACCTGAAGTTGAAGATCAATCCTCTCAAGCCCTCAAGCATCAAGGTCCTCCTTCTTCTCCAATCTCTTGGGCATCAAACCCTAGCAATAATTTCGCCAAGACCAGGTCTGTAGGGTCATGAAAGGGGGATTTCTTCCGCCCTCATACCTAATTTCATTGAATTCATGAATTCAAGTCTCCAAGCATGATCTTATGAAATCTTAGGGATTGACCCGACTCTCATGAAATCTCTTATGATCTCTTATGAATTCAAGTCTCTTNCTTATGAATTCAAGTCTCTTATGATTAAATTCATGATTTATGATTATATTTACATATTTTCTACTAATATATCTTATTGTAATACCCCCAGGAAACCAAGGATCAGACCTGGGAGTCAAAACAGAGAAAAATTGTAATTTCGCACTAGATCATAGAACAAATTGTGAGGAGGCTCGAAAGGAGTGACCACGAGTCGTGAAGTGACTCGTGGTCCAGCAAGGTTGGCATGGTGTGTTGAGAAGACCACGGGCATGACCACAAGTTGTGGTCAGGCCTCATGACTCGTGAGGTCTCCCGTGGCCTAAGCTGGTTGTTTGGCAAGGAGGCATTAAGCAGTAGAAGCCACTGATGGTGACCACGAGTCGTGGTGTCTATCATGAGGTTCCCTAGTTATTTTTGGTCAGTGGACCAGAGGACTCATGGCCTGTGAGCACGAGTCGTCCAGTCCCTCGTGGGGACAAGCAGTCAGCCAAATTATGCGATTTCAATAAGGGCTTTTTCATATTTCCTAAGTCCTAGGGGCCTAAACTACGTCATTCAAGGCTTCTTTTAGTGGGTTTTAAGAGGGGAAAACCTATTCAAAGATAACTTCTTCCATGCAAACTTGAGAGGTTGAAGAGGTGATTCAAGGATAGTATCCAAAGTTTCCACCAAATCTCCTCTTGGATAATCAAAGATTTAGTGGAATCAATCTCTTCCAGGTATGTAGGTTTATGAGTGAGTGTATTCTTCCACACCCATGCCCAATTTCTATCTAGAAATGAGAAATTCCTATGATCAAGTTATGGGTTCTCACCCAATTGCATAATTCTTCAATTTCTATACATGGGTACGATTAGATTATATTTCCATAGATGATTTTTGAAGAATGGGTAGATTTGAAATAGATTTAATTGAAATTGTGTTTTCTAGTTTTATGAAATTAAAGGCCCATGATTGAGAAGTTCATGAAAGAAGAGAATGATGATGAATGTATGATGATGATGGGATTTGACGATAAAAAGCATGTTTCTAAAGCTACCCATGATTATGATATTGTTTTCCAAATAAATTGAGTAGATCCAAGCATCATAAAGTTTTGGGCAAAGCCCTTATATCGAGTATGATAATGTAGTATCTCTAAAGTTAGCTTACCACATGGTTTTTGGAGTAAAGGCTCCCACTTATCTTTTAGCCTATGGTATATTTCGAAATAAAGCTTCTCATATGCATGAATTCACAATTTGAGATGTATGTTATTATTGAGCTTCGTTTTCATATGATGTTAAGTTTATAAATTATTTCATCTTTGAGTTTAGTCAGTAGATGATGTTGAGCTTCATTATATATGATGTAGAGCATTGAATGTTTTGGGAGAAGGGTCTAGCAACGAGCGGGCTAAGGGTCGATTAACCTATACCCCAGAACTACGCGCTAACATAGGTTGATACTATTATATTATTGGGACCTCCCTTGTGAGCTATCCCTGGCCCTAATGGCCCATGATCTTTGTTACACCCCATAAATTCTTGACATTTAGATGGCCTATTCGCATGTTGGTTAAGAGTTTTAAAATGCCATACGTTCTAGAAAAAGGGCCCGGGGAGAGACCAGACAAGGACAAGTCGGAGTGTCGCAAGGCAAATGCGACTTATAAATCGCATTCGACAAATGCGACTTCTAAATCGCATTCAACAAATGCGACATAAAGCCCCAATTATATAAGCCCCCACTTCGGGTTTTAAGTGATAATTATCAATATTTCCAGTGAGTAAACCATAGAACAATAGAGAAACAGAGAGGACGAAGGTTTCCATTAAAATTCCTTCTTGTTTATGTTGTTAAATGCGGTCCAAACTCAAATTAACTTCGGGTAGCGAAGTATAAAGCTGCAGGGAGCATTCCTACGGAGTTAGTTTCGTGAAATTCAGCAGGCGAATCGTTTTCCTACCGATCTAAGGTAAGTGGAATTGCTCCAAATTTGTGTCAATACACTCCTATCCCTAAAGTGAGTATTTCTCCCTTCTGGACTTCCGAGAAATAGCGAGTTTTCGGCTGTTTTTTGATAAGTCAAAGTTTGGGCAGTATATATA